>PQWD01014006.1:0-177367 GCA_019425675.1 Leucinodes orbonalis | reverse complement strand
TTGTATCCGGTAATTTCACTAGCTACAGTGTCCTCATCCCGAAATATAAAAGTGCATAACACCCCTTGTGTTTCACGTAACGATGCCTGGCACTGCGGTATCGTCCAAAGTCGGGCTAATCACACTACCCTGCGGAACACTTCCCTGCCTTATTTAACCTAGACCTCGCCGCTCTTCCTTCTGGCGATTTTTACAGCATGATCGATTGGTGACATAGCTAATAAACAGATTGTGGGCCTCTCTTTTAACACCCATGCTCTCCAACCCGTCCAGAAGAGGGTAAACCGAGTTCATGTCGAATGCTTTTGCTAGGTCCAAAAAGATACCTATGGTCTTGTCTTTATGATCCAGTCTCTAAACCACAAAGTCTGTTAGTTCGTGAACTGCGTCATCAGTGCATAACACACCTTGACCAAAAACCATTCTGTAACGGCGATAGTACATTGTGAGCGTCAAGATAGGCAACGAGTCTCTAGATAATTATTTTTTCAAAATGTAAGACAACAGGCTGCAATGAATTGGTTTAGTTTTCAACACGATTCCTGTCACCCCCCTTGTGGACTGGAATGATAATATATTTTTGTTTACCTCTGGGAAGACTCCCGTTACAATTGAGAGTTTACAGAAAAAAAATATATACTCGTATATGTAGATATACCGCTGGGCGTTTCACACAAGAATTAATCAACTCGTCCGGATTGCTGCTTTATAAATGATGATTCTACCCACTACTTTCAGTTTGCGACTATAACTAAATGTGATGTTTTGTAGCAAGCTGCACGAGTTGTTATTATACAATTTTTTGCTGATTATATTTTTAGATGCCTATTAAATTTAATCATCAGCATCAGCTAAGTCTACACCGAGGTGCTGGAGCTTACTCGTGTAGGGTGTATAGGTCTTAGGTGTCCACGCGAGCCCAGAGCGGATCGACCGACTTTACGCACAACATTTTAATCTCTTCGTAGGCATGCGCAGGTTTCCTCACAATGTTTTGTAACTCAAATTAATTATAAGAAGCTTTGTAACCAGTTTTAAACAGTCATATTGTTTCAGAAAAATAATGCAGAAATACTGAAAGTTTAGTGAGCTGCACTGCGATAAACTTTTGCGACATTGATATTTGATCTCAATGAAATTTATCTTAACATGTTTCCTAAATTTATACCTGTGGTAGAAATAGATATTTTAGTATGATTATCTTGTTTATAACCATTTATATCTTATAGACTGTTAGGAATATGATATTGTCCTTTGTCCCAATGAAATCTCATAGTTTTGTATACCTTTATAAATAAGGGCAACATAGTTAATCCTTGTATAAGTAATTATTAAATATTGCCAAATAGGTAGTATTTCATACGATCTTAAAGGCCATCATAAAGTTGGCTTGTCCCAAAAAATATAAACTGTCTTGGAAAAATAGAATCGTAAAATACCCCATTCCAATGAATTTTGAAATATATAAATTTAATTAGGTGTAATGTAATATTAAAAAAATATATTAATATGCCAGAGCAATGACACGTCGGCTATTCTCTAGCTCTAATTAGGTAACATAAGATTTGTCTTTTTCAGTATTCTTTTTACTGTCTTTGAAGTTAAAATTGCAACATACGAGTATATAATTTCAAAATTCCTTAATTGAATCATAAATTAAATAATTTACAGTATTATTACATTCGCTTTGTGGTTTAATATTGTTGTGGCAGTTTTAAATCTTTGCCATTTGTATTGTGATTCTAATTATTTCCTCAAGGATTTTTAAATTGGATCTTTAGATGACACAAATGTGTCATCTAAAGATCAATTTTCGATTACCTTATAACGAAAACCTTGTGTTTTAAGGATTGTGTATGTACCAGGCAGTCGAGGCACAGATTAAGTGGGGCAATCTTTTAAAAAATGTTGTTTATATAATATGAATGTTGTACGTACTATTATACTTTTTAAATCGTGCTAACAAGTATTGATTACTTGCCGTTTTGAATGCAATATTGTATGTGTATACTTATATTATTGAAAAGATTTGTTTTCGAAGCATTGATTTTGAATAGCCAACAGTGTAATCGATCTTAAATTGTTTTTTTGTTGTTTTTGTTTATTTTATGTTTTGGGGCTTCCCAGGTTAATAAAATATATTTGGTATTATATACATATATCTAATGATCTCATGTACTGTAAAAAGTAAACTTAAATAAACAATAAACTAAATAGATGCACAATCACGAAGAAACTTCAATGTTGACCTAAACGCGTTACTGAAAGGGTACATAAATAATCAAAAGCACAAGCTCACGACTATGTCATTATGACATGTGAAATATAACAGCAGCTAATAATAATCTCTCACCTCGGGCGCGATAAAGTCGGTGTGCCGTGCAACCACGGGACGAGAAAGACGACCAAGACGACCCTATCACTGTCGCGGGCGGCCGAAATAGACAAAACATTACAAGACTACAAATCGACAACCTAGGTTCCGTCCCGGCAGGCGGGAGCCATCGTCACTAGTCCCTCTAGGTTCGCTCAGTCCCTATTCGCGTAACTGGCGGTTTCCGGGCCGTTTCTC
This sequence comes from Leucinodes orbonalis, assembly GCA_019425675.1. NCBI lineage: Eukaryota > Metazoa > Arthropoda > Insecta > Lepidoptera > Crambidae > Leucinodes > Leucinodes orbonalis. The sequence continues at coordinate 174,795 of PQWD01014006.1, read as the reverse complement.
TCCCTAAACATATATTAGGTTACCTAGCCCTCTCCGCAACGCCCTATATCAAAGTTCGGGTCCCACACTAGGACGCCCTTAGACGCGTTGTGTAAATTTTTAACGCTGAGAGCCATCTGTGCCAATTGCCCGGAGAAGCTGTAAAGGCCATCTGCTGCCAACAGCAGTAGTCAGTTTGAAAAAAATGGGCAGAATTTTGTCGAAGACATTTTTTATTGAGATTGTGCATCTATATAGTTTATTGTTTTTCTAAGAAAGTAAATTACCTGTTTGAATGTAGATCATGGTGAACCCAGGTAATGAGCATTGAAATTTGCCAGTGCATAAAAATACTGGAAAAACGTAATATGGTTAACCCTTTGACCGCCAATGACGCCTGAAAGCGCCAGACATAATAGATTTTCTATTGTATCTAAATTCCCGGCGTTCAATGGGTTAAACAATTTATTTTAAAAATACTGTCAATTACATCATTAGAGGCTAATAAATGCATTCTAACTACTTTAAGTCTAAATAGGTGTTACGAGACATAAACATAATGTATAGATGTATGACTTGAATTATTATAAGAACTTAGGGCTTGCGTTCATGAAATAAAATTATGCGAGCTGTGCTTTGATTCTTTCATAGGAATATAATCGGAAATAATGATAATCGTTTGCGAACTAGTTCCGTCTACATAGCTCTCAGGATGAACTAGTCAAAGTGGCAGTGAATCGGTCATTTTCATAATGGGTTCATACCCAAGAGGTTCGATTTTATATTTGCAAAAATATTACTGGATAACACTAATACTTCTTTCGAAAAAATCTGTTAAAAGTCTTCGCAGCCATTGTACAAACAACACAAAGGCTGATGTATGAGCTGACTACATAGCTTGATTAGACTATTTGTAATTATAAACAACATTATAGTATTATTATATTACTCATAAATAGTAAACATGTACTCATATTTTAAGACCCTGAATAGACATATTATATTGTGTGAGTGTATATTGTGATATAATTAGAAAGCGTTTTTCTAAACAACTTATTGAATTGTGGATTTACAAACTTAAATGGTCATACCTACTTACCATTGCTCGATATTTTTTATTACCTACCTACCTATTTTACATAGCTAGACATAAGTCTGATAATTATTCTGATTACAATCGTCTATTGTTAGTTATAATATAATACAATAGAAAAATACCTGTGACAATGGCATTTGTGAATATTTTTTATAATTATTGGGTAATCCTTAAGTGTAGGTATAATCATCAAAATTCTATACATTCAGAAACAATAATACTTAAATGAATACAGCATTGATTTATCACGATTGTTTTTTATTTTATTTGTCTTTGGAAAAAAAACTTGGCGCCTAGCATCCAAAGGTGACGCGCAAGAAGTCACTTGGGATAAATGATTTAAAGTCTAAATAATCTACTCGTAAAATTAATAAACACTATTTTCAGTTTTATTTTATATTAATAAAATAGGTACACATCGTAGATGGTTTGTCTATTCAATTAGGATGGCCTCCAAGGAAAACTGTCACAACATCGATATAAAAGCTTTTGCCGCGGACGTTGAGTGAGATTGTGCATCTAAACTCGCGTGCAAGTAAATCGACTCAAGCCTCAAGTACGCATAACAAGTGATATAACTAAAAAATTGCCTTATTATACCTCTATATAATGTTTTACATAATTAAAGCCTAGTAATTGAGCTTTAAAATGGTGTAAGTTGCATGAAAATCGATTCAGTAGTTTAGTAAAAAAGGTTAATGCTAATGATAATGTAAAAAATTCATACAATTTCACAGTAATGGGGTTATTGTGTTTAAATGAAACAAAATGTGCGTAAGATAAAAAATTATTCGTGTCAATATTTGGTATTCCCTCCTCTAGCTCTGATCACTGCTCTCATGCGATTCTTCATCGACCTTATCAACTTTTTAATGGATGATTGTGGACTTGCACGCGAGAGTAGTTAGTTTATCGTTTTTCTAAGGTTAGGTACCTTATAAAAAAAAGTTGTTTTAAGGCTTCTTCATATTCAGGTATATATGAATTCATAGGTAAGTACTTTCGACCGTGAAGCAGGCATTTAGTCACAAGTTTCAGTATGGCTAAATCATTAATAGGATTAAGGTCTGATATGTCAGACGCTCCGTAGATTCGTTTGCTTATTTTATTGCTGCTTCTATCCCCTAAGTCAAAGTTTGATTCCCACTGGAGGACGCCCTCTGGCTCATTTTTTTTTATATAATGGCTGAAAGCTCGTTGGACTCGCGAATTGCCCGGTGGATCTGAAAAGGCCATCTGTGGTCAAAAGCAGTTGTAAAAATTGTTCGTCTTATACGTTGTTCGAGCAACGCCGGATCTTCGTTTATTGGGTGGGGCAAAAATTGAGAAATGAACCTTTATCATCCTATATAATTTCACTAATTTATATAATAAGTCCTCTAATTGATTGACATCTGGACAAAGCTGCAACTTTTTACGCAGCTGTGATCAGTTTCAGAGATATTACATCTCCCTCTCTTACTCCTCGGTGTCAATGATTGTGTAAGCTCTTCATGTACTGGGCCTGACATAAGTAGTAGCGCTCTCGTACAAACATCTTAACAATTCGATATAGCAGTAGTCAAGTCAGGCACCGTTGGAAGGAATGAAGCACAGCCCAAGTCTCGATCGAATCAAAGGCTTCCTCATAGTCCACAAACGCCAAGCATTATGTTCGCTTACACTCTCCGGTCTTCTGTTTTTTTTTCTTTTTTTTTTCAAACTGACTACTGCTGTTGGCCGCAGATGGCCTTTACAGCTTCACCGGGCAAGTGGCGAGCGCAGATGGCTCTCAGCCTTAATATTTACACAACTAGCCTAAGGGCGTCCCCGAACGGGACTCGAACCTCGGCTTAGGACGTTGCGGGGGGGGGCTTGGTAGCCTAACATATGTTTGGGGAGAAAAGCGGCACATGTGCCGGGCCGCTTTTCTCCCGGTTACGCGAATAGGGACTGTGCGAACCTACAGGGACACGCGACGATGGCCCCCGCCGGCGGGGGCGGAATCTCGGTTGTCGGTTTGTGGAGTGTAATTTTAGTGATTTAGCTATTTCGGCCCGAAATAGCTAAATCACGGCGGCGACCATGGTAGGGTCGTCCGGATCGTCTAGCACGTCTCGTGGACGCCGACGTTTACGCGCGCGAGGTGAAATATTATTATTATTAGCTGCTGTTGTTGAATAATCAGCAGAGGAGACAATGAGCGGGTTTGAATGCGCTATTGCCGAGTCGAAGAAGCGTTTGGACGCCAACTTTAGGTACTGCGAAATCGTAGGCAGCCCTAAGTCTAAATGAAGATTCAAGTTGCGTAAGAACCACGGCGCTCCCGTGGCCCTACGCATGAACTTGTTCTGGATGACTTGTAGCCTATGGACGTGTTTGGACGCAGCGTGTGCGAAAACCACACCGGCATACGTCATTATGGGCCTGATGCACGCCGTGCAGATTCTCACCTTATTACTAAGGGATAATTTACTACGCGCGTTAAGTAGGCAATGTAGGCGCCCGAGTGCGAATGCAGCCCGGTTGCGCACTGTTCTGATGTGCGGCCCAAAGGTTAGACCACTATCGAAAGTGACGCCTAGGTATCGGGTATTCTTTTCCCACGGAATAGAACGCCCGAATAGCGTTACTTGACGTGGGAGGGATCGACCGGACATTAAATGATATATTGATACGTAACAAAGAGTAAGCGCTATACGAAAATATCAAAGGGAGACAGAGACGGCTTGCAGATATGGATATAGACAAAAGAGTTGATTTCAATGTAAACATATCTTCAACTCTTTAGAAGTTAACTAACATTATGGATCTTATACTACAGACTTAAGACATATTTTGTATTAACTGACATTTGATGGGTTAAAAGAGTTGAAGATATGAAATACAGATACATATCCGAGGACGGAAAAGATATGAACCTATCTTTTCTTTCTACAGACACAATTCGCGCACCGCTACTGCCGACATTAATACAATTATACGATTTTATTAGGGATGGCGCCTCATAATATCGATAAGTTTCCAATTAGTTACTGCACTGATATGTTCTATAAGTAAATATTTTAAGCTTCTGTTTGAGTGAAATTCGTAGGTTTCGACCGTGCACCGCCATATCTCAGTCGGATGACAAAAATGTGTTAGTATGCCTTATCGCACTTCCGACTTTTACAGAGACATATAGATGGATGAATCATTGTTCTATGGAAAGTAATTATGGAGAATACATAAGTAAACAAAAAACATATTCGTTGTAAACAATGATTTAATACATCATCTAGTATTGATCATTACGTTATATGCTCACAAAATAACCGAGCAACTGTTCCGAATGTAGTAGCAACACACATACACATTTTTATATTTTGCGTTCATTTCACTACTTGCTAAACAATGTGAAAGTGTTGGCATAACAAAAACATTTAGAATTAAAAAGACGACTAGTGTTTGCCACTTACGCCTCATTGTAAACATAAATATTCATTCCACCAATCACCAGACGAAACAATTTTCACTCCATCAATCACCAGACGGTTGACATAGAGTAACAGACACGAAACATAATGCATGTTTCGATTTCTGTATAAGACTACCAACAAACAGCATTTTATTTTAATATGATTGTGGAGATTTCAAGAAAACGAATTTACTTATAATTATTTTTTAAATAAAAGAAATTACAATTAATTGAGACGCGACCGGCGTGGTCGGGCCGGCGGTGCACCTGTGCTGAGTCGGCTCCTTAGGCGGTCGATTGCCGCAATCCGTATTTCGTATGAAAATTGGGGACGGCGCACGATCATCGATTCCCTTGTTGGGCCATGGCGTAAAAAATCTATAAACAAAGCTCAATTTGTTTATGGAATCAAATAGTATATATAATTTTTCTATTTTAGCTAATCTCTTTGATACGAAATGAAACTCACTAAAACGGTTAATAACGCAAATTCCATCTCACTTTTTTTCCGGTTTCTTTTAATATTATCATTTAATGGACTTGCAAAGAAGTCTTCGAAATATCCGTAAAATAACAATATAAAAATAAATATTCGCAAAGTGTGTAATTTGTTTATAAATAAACTGAATACATTTGGACTTGAATACAAACTTTAAAAAATGGGACTGATTCTATCAATTTACTGCTCAATCGTATTAAATACCTTAAAAACGATTTAATATTCTACTTTTATGTCGCAGACAAAATGCTGTTTTCATAGGCACAGGTTCCATTCTTTTCTAAATGACTGAAACTATGATTTCGAATATAACTGTAAATCAAAATCAAAAATAAGTGAAATGAATTCGGTGAAACTATTGACTACCCACATCTCAAATACCTTCTCGATAATGTTCAGACTCCAGTTCCTTTAAGGGTAACTTTGTTATGTTGAGGTGGTAACTAACATCTTTTTTTGACATATCAATATTTTCCACACCAATGGTATCAATCCATGCGTTTTACGGCTCGTCTTTAGTATCATTACGGGCGGCTAGCAGCTTTTTTTTTTTTTTTGGTAATATAACACGTAATCCAGTGTTTTAATCTGCGGAAACTAATACTTTTCAAGAAAAAAAATCTTAAAGTTTACGAAAAACGGGTGTGGTTAGGTTATTTTTACGCCATATTGAGTAATTTTGACGTTTCGTAGGATCTGACCAAATTTTATTTAGTAAATAAATATTGTTAATGTAGCTATTTTTTTTCAATTATCCATGTTACTTTTAAAAAATAGGCTAAGTTGCATTTCACGGCTTCAATACAGAAAACGAAGAGCTTTAGTTTTTTTTTATTTCTCATGAACAAAACGTAATCCGCCATTTTGTGCTAATATAATAATTCAAGATGAATATTAACAAAACTACAGAGTATAGTTATCACTAGGTCTGGTTAGGTTAGAACTGTGACCAAATACGCGCGAGCCGAGCGTGCGTAGCGAGTGTGCCGCGGCAACGGCCGGCGAAGCGCCAGTAGCATTGTTTTTTTTATAAAAACGAACTTTTTAGTTATGAATTCTAATTTTGACCTTTATTTTAAGGAGAGAGGAGTATCTCAGCCGCCTGCTCTCCAAATTAGGGGGACCCAACATTGTATTTGAGTTCAAAAGTGTTACGAATTTTATTTTTTCAACTTTTTTTTCTCGTAAAGGGGGGTTTCCGCAACCCCCCCTTTTGCAGGGGGGTTCCCTGTGTCCCCGCCCCTTCGGCCCCACCTCCAAAAAAACAATAACAACACGTAATGAAACTTAAAGTCCTTCCGTTTTTCTATAGTGTAAAGCAATCTAAAAGTAAGAATCAACACTATAATTCTTCAGAAGTAATGAAATGAAATTAAGTATAAAAATCATCAACAAAAAATATCGACACTGCCACAGCACTATTTTTCATACAAGAATACTCACTATTTTTTTCTGCGGAAAAAATAGAAAATTAGAGTGTTAATTTCATAGAACATATTATAATGGATCATTCTTAAAAATCAAAGTCGTCTAGATTTAGAAATCAAGCTTATTTCGAACTAAAATTCAGATCTTACCGATGTAAAGATAAATGTGGTTGTTTCTTCCTTAAATTAGTAATGAATCCCACAATACAGCATAACGGCATGTTTTAGCACACCAACTTGAGCTTTCTTTGAGTTTTTTCACAAAAATAATTGGAATATTTTTTTTTAAAAAAAGCACTATTAGTTTACTACATACACTATTGTTTCATAGACATATTATGAGGACAGACTGTTTATTGAAAGGCGGTGTCTAATTTTGTTAGTGTGCAGTTACAGATTTGTATTAGTGTGCGTCACTAGGGATGTGACCTTGGTATCGAACATATTGCTAGAATTAAGCCGGGCGTCGTCGTCGCACCTGCAGAATTAGATGATTATAAATTGTGTTAAAAATAACATGGAGTCAGATACAGCAACGTTGTTAATTTTATCTACAACAAAAATTAAAAATAAAGCGTTACCATAATAAATTTTATACGCAAATATTTTGAAGTTTGGTCTTCCTGGGTTAAAAATTAGATGATGTTGGAACAAATAAAACAAAATATTATTGGTAGGTATTAAATAGACTATATTATATTTTTACGGTAAAATAACAAATTTTAAATAACACTCACAAACTCAAACTTAAAAATTATTTTATTTAAAAAATATATACTGAAAGCCTCATTATCATTTTTAAAGACCCATACATACCTACATTGATAACCCACAATAGTGGGTATCATGAAAAAAAGTTTCAGTTTAAAATATGCGACCTAAAACATATATTTTTTTATGTTTTTTTGTTAAAATTATAATGTGGATTACAGAACACAAATATGTTCTTGCAAAATTATAACAATATTTTTATAGTTTTTAAATTTTCTGAGAAAAGTTGATGTGATATTCGGACAAACATACAGACATGACGAATCTATAAGGGTTCTGTTTTTTGCTGTTTGACTACGGAACCCTAAAAAGATTAAAAAGTATTTTTCTACCACTAAAGAAAAAAAAACTCTTTCCAGTTATACAGAAAAGACTCGCATAAAAGGGTCTAAATAGTAAAAATAACTAACAGGTTGATAATATCCAGGATATCCTTCAAAAATGGTTGGTACTGCATCGGATTTCAGTTTTTTTATTGATAAGCCTACGATGAAACAGGATTGCTCAAAATGTTTTGAGCAAAGCCTGGAGTTCTTCGTAGGCTCCCAGTTTTCACGCCTTACACTTTTAACCCATTCTTCTCTGATTTGTGGACATTTCGGGAACCTAAAAATTCAATAATTGTATAAAAGAAACTGTTAAAGAAATACTATCGATGGAATTAAATTCTATGTTGAGTACATCACTATGTAACATCCTTAAATTTTCATGCATAATATTAATTGTTTTAGACGTAATTTCTACAATTAATACAAGCTAATGTATGTCTAACATTATTTAAAGTCTACTACTACATGTTTTTTATCCATAAGTCTCATTACAACTACGTAATATGAATGAAAATGTCGTCAAATATTTACTTATGAAATGATAATTCCGGGTCTTTACTCCTCCTTTGGTGGTTCTTGAAGAACAATTTACCGCAGAACACGACATTTTTCTACGTTTACTTATTTCTTTTCAAAATATTTATTAAAATTATGACACTTTGTGAAAAATTTGCACGACAGCTCGTAATGTTTTGGCCTCTTTGGAGGCCACAAATGACACGACGTCAGAGTTGTCAAACGTCTATCAACCGTCTCTTCTACTCGTAACTAGGATTCGTGTGATAGACAAAGATACATGACGTGTATTGCATTACAATGATATAAGAGCGGCAACGTCTTATGACATCTAGTACATGCTAATCTAAGCTAGAACCATAACAACATGGAAGGACGACTAAAATAACAACAGCACTGCATATCTTCATTCCTTTTTTTCCTTAAGGTANGGTAAATATCTATGGAATCGTAGACGTGATACCAAAACTGCAACGCCAACAAAGCCTCAAACAATGGGAAATCAGGGAGTAGAATGACTGTATACGTTTATTTAACAAACTGATCCATGGAAATCTGAATCGTGGCGAAACAGCCTCTTAATACCCTTGTATAAAAAGATGATGAAAGAAAAAGGCGATGTAAGCAGTTACTATAGGGCCATAAAACTAATGTCACAAACACTAAAAATCTGCGAGCGAGTACTAAACAATATATGAGAAACACCTTATTAAGTTAACACAAAAACAGTGCGGTTTTGTAGCGAAAAGAAGCATAACAGATGCTATTCAGACGGTCCGAATTATGTTAGAGAAAGCTAGGGTTGTCAAGTCAAACCTCCGCATGGTGTTTATTGATTTAGACAAAGCATTTGATCATGTCCCCCGAGATCTCATTTGAATCACAATGCTATATCAGGCTAATACAGGATATGTACAAAGATATCACCACCCAATCATTGACCCAGCTGTAAGAGAGAGCAATTTGAAATAAAAGTGAGTGCATCAAGGCTCTACACTGAGCCCATTGTTTTTTTTACACTACATTAGACCACCTCACAAAACATTTGTCAAAGGTGAGGTCAAGGGTGTGACATACGGACAGACAGACTTGATGAATCTATAAGGATTCCGTTTTTGCCATTTGGCTACGGCACACTAAACACCAATGATAAACATTAATTTTAACAGTCTTAATATGTCTTTAACCCCATAAACAATATCTTTTAACCCACATTTCTAGAAAAATGACGTAACATCTGGTTGTCAACTCTATAAATTGTAAAACTATTCCGGTTCAGCATTCCTCAATAACAAAATATATAAAGACATTAATTATATGAGAACGTTACACGAATGTAAGAAATGTTTGTTTAGCTGAATTTAACCAATAAATAAATCGAACTGCTATTGGAACATATTTCATAGATTTACGAAGTAATTTAATTTCATGTATGCAAATTGACAAACACACTCACGCACGTACGACACACACATACACACACTCACAAAAATTTAAGCTTGTTACTATTAATCAAAAATGTTTATTCATAGCCTAGAAAATATTAAAATAAAATGGAAGAGTGGAACCTCCTAACAATAACATACAGGCTTCTCTTGCCTAAAATATTTCCAATTATTTCATTTAATTTAATTAATTTAAATGTAGGTATATAGTTTTGTAACGTAATGTATATTTTTCAATATTTACTTATTTTATTTATATAAATATCGTATCTAAATTAAAAATATTAGTATACAATGTGTATCCTAATGTTTGTAAAATCGAAAAAATCTAAATTATTGTTTTGTGTCACGTTGTATACAAATAGTATTGTAAAGGGAAACCTATTATTGAAAATCAAAAACTTTCAGACACATTGTATATTGCGCTGTTGGTTTTCTTTAAAAGAATAAAAAATAAAAAATCGTGCAAAATATTGTTTATGAGAATAATTATGTATTTTACTTTTATTATGGTTATGTATTTACTAAATATTATTTTGAATTAATTAAAATATTGGCATAAAACAATTATGAATTATGATTATAATTATTTTATCGTGATTTGGCTAAGCGTTTGGCAGAGTCATCTCACGATACGAAGCTGGTCTTTATCTCGGACAGAGAATTAGCCTCGCAATTCAGCGTGGCAACGTGACCAGCCTCTTGGGCACCTTTCCACATGATGGCGACCTCAATCAGATATTTTATTTTATAGGAGTTTTCCCTATGAATAAAATATCTTTTATATTTATTTATGTTTCTAGGCTTTTTGTAAATATATTTGAATTGGTTAATTTTAACTTTATTATAAGGTATTAATGATTTATATATACTATAAAATATATTAATATATATTATATATATTATATAATATATATATATATATATATATATATAAATTAATGATTTGTATATATATATATACAATCATTAAATATATATATTTAATGATTGTAATACTATAAAATTTATACTATATATATCTCTACAGGTCAGTGGTACACAAGCTTCGACCAATCAGAGAGCAGCGTATTATTTGCCACATTTCGAAGAAGCGTATAATTTAAAGGCTTTTCTGTGATTGGTCAAAACTCGTAGCAACATGCAAGTTATGAGGACATTTCAAAGTAATAAATTTACGAAAATTAGGCGTAAAATAAAACAATTCATCTCATTGTACACTCCTGTGAAGTTGATACATATCCTAGGAAATTAATCAATTTGGTCCCTTATTATCTTCCGGTGACATATATACCGTACCATATGCATGAAGAAAATAATTGTATTTAAATATTACAAACAGACACTCCAATTTTATAATTATGTATAGATAGAAACAACCTATATTTGAACAATATTATGTAAGTTGAAACAATTGCTTACGTTAATATCGAGTTTGGCAAGCTGGTATAAAAACACCCAGTCAGATGCTTGCTACACCCATTCCGCAAGAACTGAAAGATGTTCCGCGTATCTACTTACGTTTTTCTGGTACTCGCTGCTTTCATCGTGGCAGATGTCTACTGTAAGTATTCTTCTTCCTATATTAAATTTCCGGCTCTTAAACCGTTGGTTCCGGTTCGATCCCCGGGCAGTACAAACATTTGTGTGCATGAACATGTCTGTTTGTATTGGTCTCTGTTTTATATGAATGTATTTGCAAAAATTACTGTGGCTGCTTTCTGGGCCGCTAAAATTTGAATGTGTGCTTGCCTTCGACACACAGAGGGAACGCCCACCAATCCGTAAATGAAATGAAGTGAAATCATGTATTGGGCCCGCATGGCCATGCAAATGCGGCAATGCCTTGTTGTGGACTTGTTATAGGAAATTTAAAACTGATGATAATGACGACCCATTTGGTGTTGCAGTTGAGACGTCGGCTGCAACTTCAAGGGTTCTGGGTTCGATCCCCGGGCACTACAAACATTTGTGTGCATGAACGTGTCTGTTTGTAATGGTCTGGCTGTTTTCTATGCATAATACGTATGTATTAACAAAAAGTGTATATAAGTATTTTATCCGTTGTTTAGTACCCAACTACAGGCTTCACGATTAACTTGGAGCTAGATTGGGCTGTGTGAATGTCTGTGGATATTTATTTAATCTGTTCCCCAATTTTGGATTGCAGGCCAAATCAACTGCGGTCCCAATGAAGAGGCGGGTGTATTCCGTCATATTGCGAGCAGCCGTGCGAGTCGCCCCGCGACTTCTCAGATGCGGCTCAGTATGTGTCACCGCGGATGTCGCTGCGTAGCTGGTTACAATACAGCACTGTCGTCAGAGGATGTGCCGCAAGCCAGTGTCATTGAGCAGCCCCTCCAGAAACTTTTATATTAGTTTAGCGAACGATTACATCTACACACACATATGCATATTGAAGATTGAAGCAGCTCTTACCCGAGGTACTACTGTACTGTGTAGAAACGGACCCAACGTGTAATAATAAAAGATGTATTTCCTTATAACTATTATTAAACTAAATATAATATATTCAAAATAAAGTGTTGTTTGTTAATATTGTTGTTTTTATTTAAATCCATGAAATAATCATTATTATCAATGTGAAACAGACTGTTTGTTTGGCCGTCATTACGCAAAACGGAAAGACAAAAAGACGTGATTTTTAGCTAGATTAGCTAGCTAAAGTGTTCACCCGAAAATCGCCATCGTTTAAGATCTTTTTATTTGCCGTATCTTTTAAACAGTAGCCGATCTACAGTCAACATAAGAACTATTTTTTCAAAGATGGAGTTCATAGAGTTATTTGTTCGATTCGTATCATTCACTTTGCATTCCCCTATCATAATTTTGACGACCCATTTGGTGATGCGGTTGAGACGTCGGCTGCAACACCAAGGGTTAAGGGTTCAGTTCCCCGGGCAGTACAAACATTTTGTGTGCATGAACATGTCTGTTTGTAATGGTCTTTTTTTTGCTATGTAGGCAGACGAGCTGGCGGCCCATCTGATGGAAAACATAACCGCCGCTCATGGACAACTGCAATGCTAAGGGCAAAGCCATGCCGCTGCCTATCAAAGAGGAAAGGGCTCCCTTTAAACCTCGTTTGAAGAAGGACATGTGTAGTTAATAGGAACACCGTGGCTGAGGTCCTTCCATAATTTGTATGCACGTGGAAGGAACGATCGCTGGAAACGAACGGTTTTGGAATCGAAACTTTCCAGTGGTATGGATGGACCCTAGCTCGGCGTCGAGTCGTACGATGGTAAAACGGTGACACCGGCATGATATCAAATAGTTCCTTGGAGCACTCACCATGAAAAGCCTATAAAACACACAAAGAGAGCATGTTGAATGAGAATGCTGTTTAGTTGGGAATAATATCGAAAACTATTAAGTAATGGCAATATTTGAATTAATATGTTATCTGACCATGTCGACTGAAAAGTCTTTTCTTCTAGTAATAAATGTAGATAGTACCTACGACAAATTCTTTTATCGGTGTCGGCAAAAATAAATGACGATCTTACCTGACAATAGGATAGCGACAATTGCTTTACACGTGTTTCAATTTTTTACACTTATTTCAAACCAATAATTGTTACAATATTTACTTACTTAGTTGTAATGAAAATTATTCTTTTATAAAGCAAACAATCATTTAAATATACAAACTATGAAACCTATGAAAAATGAGCGCATTTTTTCAAGACTTCTTAACATAAATCGACTTTTTTGAAAACGAAATGCGTTTTCAGCAAAATTCATAAAAGTCTCGATGTTTGAATTAGTGTGGGGTGCATGAAAGGAGCCTCCCCGAAGATATACCTGAAGAATCGTATATCAGGCGCACCCTGGCAACAGTTAGTAATTCCAAAAACTAATTGGCAAATCCTTTCACTACGATGGCAAAAACTAAAGCTACCAGACCGCTCTGCGCGTAGTCTCGATCAACATCGAAGGTTTCTCAGAGGTTAAGTCAGTTATTCTTGCTGAACTTTGCCGTACGACACTTTGTGATGTCTTGTGTGTCCAAGAAACTCATCGAGACGAAACGCAGAGCCGACCACACATTCCCGGTCTTACGCTCATCGCTGAGACTTGCCATCCGAAGCACGGTTTGAATTAGTCAACAATTCGTGAACAAAGTAAAGCAAACAGGATCTATAATCTATCTATCTATGATCGTTTAGGCTGTAGTAGCGCCTCGATGATGTTCGCGGGCCGATGAATCTCGCGGAGTAGGTACTGACGTTAGTTGCAACAGTTAAATTATTAACTCTTACATATTAATTTGATGTGTTTTGGAAAATGTGGAATCACTAAATATTATTGTTATACTAACAAAGTCGCTTTTTCTGTCTCCATGTCCCTAAGTGCGCTTAAATCTTTGATTTGTTGATGCTATTTTTTTAAAAGATAGAGTTATTCAAGAGAAAGGTCTATGTATAATAATAAATCCATTTAAATAGTGAGGAAATACTGTTATTGTTGAGGTTTGTAATATGATGTCATCGTGATGATGAAGAGCCGACCGGTGGATCAATGGTGTGGACTGTCCTTCCTACCGGGAGGGCACAGGTTCAAATCCCGCCACGTACCAATGTGATTTCAAATTTTCGGAATTATATATACTTGAGGAAACCTGCGCACGCCTGCGAAGAGATTTAAAAGTCAGCCAATCCGCACTGGACCCGCGTGGACGACTAAGGCCTATACCCTTTACGGATAGACTCGTGCCCTCGGTGGGTACGTTAAATGAGCTGATGATGATGTTCGTAAATAATTCTTTTTTCCGCTTCTACATTGCGAACGCAGGCTGAACCCTACAAATTTATCATAATAACGTTCTGAGTTATATATTAAAAAGGCCTACAGACAACTGCGTGTTATATGTTTATCTCTTATGGATATCCCATACCATTTTTTTGTCATTTACTTTTTACGCCAAGTAATGGCCAATTTTCGAAGCAATTTGAACCAATACAGCATTAATTCTTATCCAATTAAATACCTTAAATACATTGTTGAATTAATTTAGATCTTTATGACCCTTTACAGCATATGATTGAAATGAATATTTTCGATGATATCATCATCAGCTCATTAAACGTCCCCACCGAGGGGCACGAGCCTACCCGTATAGGGTGATTAGGCCTTAGTCGTCCACGCGGGCCCAGTGCGGATTGGACGACTTCACACACAACCTCGAATCTCTTCGCAGGCGTGCAGAAGGTTCCTCACGATGTTTTCCTTCACCGTAAGAGCGTCGATAACGTACATATATTTTTCTAAAATTCGAAAATACATTGGTACGTGTCGGGATTTGAACCTCAGCCCTCCCGGTAGGAAGGCGACAGTCCACACCACTGAGCCACCGACGCTCTAAAACTAACTGGCAAATTTTTCGATGAATATGACAGATTTAAAAATTGCGGTACGTAGCGTTTGCGCGGGGTACCGGCCGACCGGGAGGCGGAGCGTGCCTATTACGAATATCACCATTGCGCCGAGCGAAGCAGGGCGGGTCGCTAGTATAAAAAAAACATTGGTAATTTGTTACGGGAGAAAATTCGATCATGTTTCTATGTCGAAGAAAAGACATACATTATGTACATACTTAGAACAAAAGATTTTAATTACAGATGTGTCCTTGTAAAAGTAATTTTAATTCTCCAATAGGCGCTTTGACAACTTGCGAATAAGTAATAATTTACATATCATTATATGGAAATTATATTTGAACTGCTTTTGCCGCGGCTTCGCTCGCATTAAATTCGGTACACGGTACTTGCATTTATCACTATACATACGATTTCCCCTCCCTCCAACTTTGAAGTTTCGGGTCAATTTCAGAATTTTTTTTAGCAAAAAATGTGTTATAGTGAGCTAACCTTAAAAGATAGACATATGCTGTTGCGGATTTTTTGTAGACCATTAAAAGCAGAACAATACTCTCATACATGACTTTTGTGTAACTTTAACCGTTTACGCGCGTACGCAGCGGAAGCTCCAAGTATGAAAAAATACCCCAGATTTTGAAACATTCTTCATTCTGCTCCGCTTCTATACTCGTAGCGTGATGATATATAGCCTATAGCCTTCCTCGATAAATGAGCTATCTAACACTGAAGAATTTTCAATCAACCAGTAGTTCCTGAGATTAGCGCGTCAACAAACAAACTCTTTCAGCTTTATATATTAGTATAGATTAATTTAAAAAATTTAGCAATACTTTTCAGGGTTCCGTTCCCTAAACTCGGAACCCTTGTGCCACATTGTCTAGTAGAATCGGTACGATTAAGTCAAACTTTTACCGTGCAAGGACATCACTACATATTGCGTCGCAGGAAATGCAGATTTGGAATTTAATAACCTCTAATTGAACAAGATACTATGTATAAGCAGATATAATATTTTGCAAATAACTTCACATGACTAAAAAAGAACAGATGGTATGATTAGTAAATTAGTGTGACTTTACAAGATATGTTTGTTCTCACACATTAAATATGTTAGCCAACATAAACTGATAACATTCAGCAGTAACTATTAACAGACGTTTATAAACCACTTCTATACATACATTTAGATGCATAATTATTTCCAACATTTGAAAGTATATCAACTGCTCCTAGTAAAGACCCGAGGTCCAACAAGATGGACAGAGCAGTTGGACTACTGCCCAGCACTGGTGTTGGTGGGATCCAGTGACGTGAACAGAGATGGGAGTAGGTAAGCAAAGTGACACTTATCGCAAAAAACAACATTTATATTTAGTCATATTGGAATGCTGTGTGACACGATTCGCGTATTAGTTAAATGTGTAGAGGAATATGGCGCGAATAAGTGGTATGGGGTTGCGTGTGTGTATGTGGTACGCGAGTGTCCAAGCGATAGTAGTAAATAGGCTGTTAAATGATATTCAGTCTTACCACACAATAAACAGTTATTCACGTACACAGAAGAAGTACAGTCCACACAACCAAATATAATGAAGGAGAAAATATCAAAGCATAGAAAAGAGTCGAAGTGAAAGTAGCACAAGTATATAAGCAAATAAAATACGTTAAAGCAAATAGGTACGCGCGATCGGTAGCCGAGTTGACACGGGATCACATCTAACGTTTGTACTAGGGTTTCTCTTCGAGAATTCTCGAACCGAGAATTCCCGGAAATTTGCCTTACTCGAGACGAAAAAAAGTGTCGAGAAATCGAGAAATCAGAAATTCAGTCAAAAATTAAAAACTTGATACGCCTTGCTTCTCGTTGCGGCTCTGCCACGCGTCGTGCGAAATAAATGAATATAATTTGTTCCTAGTAGAGAGGGCGCCGAAATTTGATATTCACACGGTCGTTGTAATTATTAAGATTTGAGTTCCTCTCAGGAAGACCCAGCTAATTACGTTTCTGAAAAACGTTTCTAATACTTTACTAGATAATATAAGAAAACGAACGTGTTTTCTCCTTGCTGGAAACTTTGTGACAAAAATACCGAAACCGATTGTCAGATGATGCTAAATGCCCTTGTATTTTAAAGGCGTATTTTCTTAATGAAACGTGACATCGTGGGTGAGCTTTTGAGCAGTTTCCGCTTTAAATTGTGATGTAATTGTCTTAAGATTTTAATGATTTATTAGATTAACTTACGTAAGAAAAGACTCCATTACTTATAACAAATATTGAAAGTTGATACAAGACTAAACTAAGAACATGTACCTACTGACTCGTAATTATTAAGCTAGTGTATTGTTATTTTTATATAGAATTAAACTGTCGTTTTATGTACGTAATGAAAAGTTTGTAGTACAGACTGAGACTAAAATTAAATTATTTAAGTATGTAAGGTACTAAGTTCATTGTGGTGACATGATGACATTGTTTTAGAAGATATTTTATTTGTTTTTTTTCAAAGAAAAAGACTAGTATTATATATTTTTTGTAGAAACTAGAAATAATGATAAGAAGATCTCGCTAGAGTTTTTTCGCTTAATTAAGTTTTCTATAATTAAATTAAACTCACATGAACTAAAAATATTAAACGTTGTCATTGAAATGTTGAATTATTGCATAATATGTATTTATTATTGTTAAATCAATATGTTTTTGAGCTTTCAATATTTCTCGACAACCCGAGAATTCCGGGAAATAGTTGGTCGAGAATTCTCGTGCTCCGAGAAATAAAAAATGTCGAGAAATGAAAACCTATTGTACATGGAGTGAGGCGGCGACGCGCTGCAAGCGGTGCGCCGTGCGCCGTCCGACGAGAACAATAGGAACGGGTTGCAAGGAGTATTCTATAGTGTTCTATAATATTATCTTTAAATATTGACGCTCCGCAGGTTAATATTACAGTTTTATTGTATTAAGACTATTTCTATTAAGTATATATTTGTTTAGGTTTAGATAATTATGTAAATATTATGTAGTAAGGATACGATATTATAAATGTAAATAGAATATTTATATTTAAATAGTTTAGTTAATCGTATCATTAGTTTGAAATAAATATATATGTATATAATAATATTTTATATGTAAATAGATATACAAAAATAGTAATGTAGGTATGGTAGTGCCCTACAGTGGAATCATATTAATATTGTTACGAGCTGGGGTTCCGGATAAATTTTGCCAAATACGAGAATACAGTAACACACTTATTAATTAACCAAATAATTAATACACACAACACTAATTACACTCAGCGCGGATCTTCAATTTTTTTTGGGTGGGGCAAAAATTTAGAAATGCCGCCCCCGCCCTCTTTTATTTATTTTTACCTTTATCATCCTATATTATTTCACTAATTTATATAATAGGTCCTCAAATTGATTGACATTTGGACAAAGCTGCAACTTTTTACGCAGCTGTGATCAGTTTCAGAGATATTACATCTCCTTGTCTTACTCCTCGGTGCCAATGATAAGCCAATGGTAAGCTCTTCATGTACTCGGCCTGACATAGTAGCGCTCTCGTACAAACATCTCAACAATTCGATATAGCAGTAGTCAAGTCAGGCACCGTTGGAGGGAATGAAACACAGCCCAAGTCTCGATCGAATCGAAGGCTTTCTCATAGTCCACAAACGCCAAACATAATGGTCAGTTATACTCTCCGCTCTTCTGTATAACCTGCCACAGCGTATGTAATATGTAGTCTATGGTGCTGAAGCCTTTGAGGAACCCGGCTTGTTCGGAGGGCTGGAAATCGTCAAACATATGCGCGAGACGGATCATAATGACTCTGGAGAATAACTTGAAGATGTGGCACAATATCGTAATGGGTCGTTAATTCTTCAATAAGCTTTTAATATCTAAGATAACTCGTAACAGATGTAAAAACGGCAAGATTAGTTTATTTTAGTCATTTTTATAATGTCGTATGGTCTACCGTTGTGGGGTACGGCTGCCGACATTGATACAATATTTGTGCTACAAAAAGAGCTTTTATCTACAACCTTAGACCACGTGACTCTCTTAAAGAACAGTTCAAAGAAATAAATTTGTTTTTTTGTAATGTAATTTTTGTATATTTTTGTCGTTCATAAGTGCTTTTTGTAAGCCTAATTTAAATAAATGAATTTTGACTTTAACTTATCATACCCGGAATATTAGGCTCTCTCCAAGCGGATACGAAAACTCGTTCGCAGAGAATTCTACTATTTCAATACAAGGTTAATTAAGGACCTTATTAAGGAGAACAGGGGGCCCAAAGTTTTCCAAAAACCACTTGGAGGAGCATTCTGGTGAAGCTTAATATAGCAGATGGCCAACTACTCACATTACGCCAACAGATCCTGGAAGAGGTTGAGAAATTCTATGGATTTGTCGAGCGCTCATCAGTACAGACCGAAGACAGCGAAGATCTACGTGCCCTACTAAGGCACCATTGTACGTAGGATATGCCGGATGTTGACGTTAGCGAAATTAGTGCAGCACTGAAGCAACTGAGAAATGAAAGGGCCCCGTGGGATGACGGTATTACGACAGAACTCCTAAACACCGGTGGACAACCCATCCTTAGGACATTAGGTGAGCTCTTTTAATGCCGTCATCTACCTGGGAACTACACTGGAAGCGTGGTCCACAAGCGTTCTTAAGAAGGGTGATAAAGCTCTCTTGAAGAATTATAGACCGGTAGCGTTTCTGATAAGCGTCGGTGGCGTCCTTCTCCAGATTGTCCAAGAATAAGTTTACTTGGGCTAAAACTTGACCGGCACAATTTCGGAAGGGAAGCTAGTAGGAGGATTCATTTGGGCTGGGCGGCATCAGGCAAGTTACATCAGATCTTCACGTCGACGATTCCGCAACGCTTAAGGACAAAAGTCTTTGAGAAATACGTCCTACCCATACCAACATACGCAGATGAGACATGGACACTGACTGCGGATTGGTTCAGAAATTCAAAGTTACTCAACGAGCGATGGAGCGTGCTATGTTGGGAGACTCTTATACATAAAATCAGAAATGATGTAAAATTACCGGCATAGTTCGCCAGATTAGCGAACTGAAGTGGCAGTGGGTAATGATGTCGCAGAACCGATGGCCGTTGGAGCAGACGAGTTCTGGAGCGGAGACCGCGTCTTGGCAAGCGTAACGTAGGACGCCCTCCGGCCCGATGGACCGACAACTTGCGAAAAGTCGCTGGTGGAGTCTGGATGAGAAAAACGGAGGACCGGAATATCTGGCGCAAAATGAGACCAATGTCCAACAGTGGACTGCGATAGGTTGAATAGAGAGGGAAAAGGTTTAATCACCTTTCTTGAAGAAGAACACCACCACGCCATTGCTCACCTTTGGTGTCGCACCATCACCGATTCCGGAATTAAAAAGCTTCTGAAGGGTCTTAAGCACTGGCGTGCCCCCTACTTTCAAAAGCTCTGCGGTATATCCGTCGTAGCGGGGTCTAATAACGCTTAAGCTGTTTCATAACCATCCTAACCTCGGCAAAAAAGCAATGTCATTAAAAAGTTACAATTTATCAATTATTGGTATTGATATTAATCAATTAAGTTCTATAATGAAATAAGACTACCTCGCCTCAGCTTTTTCGAAGTCACACTGGATGAAAAAGGCGTTTTATTTCCAATTTATTTTGTATATTTTCTTAAAAAACGTGGTCGCTTGATGCAAGTAAAAGGAGCTTAATTGTTTATTTTTATTTTTTTTTCAATTGTAGCTGTCCATCATGAAAATGATATAGCTTTAAAGCAGCTAAGTTGGCATCAATTAACATAGAGAAATAACTACGTAACTTTGAAATAATACACTGCTGCCCTGTATAGAGATCGACGAGAGAGTTTTCGTATACAGCGTCATTCCTCAGATCGCAGCTGCACCCGCCTGCTGACCGTGATCTGCGGGCGCCTATTTAGAACTATGCAAAAAAATGTAATGGTTCAGTAACATGCCTTACTCCGCGCTCCGGTTATCAGTCGTATTTCTATGGCCATGCACTTGTACTATTATTTATTCCGCGGGCAAGTAAGGTAAATGATGAGTGGTCCATTAGTCGGTTTGCCGCCCCCTGACCGTGCCGCCCGGGGCACGTGCCCCCGTCTGCCCCCCCCTAGATCCGGCCCTGATTACACTTACACTCGTACTAATTAATCAATTAACGCACGCACTAAAATCCGTAATTAACTCTTCACACTGTTATATCACACTCGACGATCCCTTAGATATCGCTGTATCACTCGCTTCTTCCTTGTAGTCGCAGGTATTTCGCTCTTCATTCGCTCTTGAGAGTAGAACACAGACCCCCGGCGCACCCGTCGGCCCGCCTTATATACCTGTCCGGCCGCTGAGCTCGAAGCGTCGACGTCATTCTACATAGTTCGCGAATTATCTAGAACATACTAGACTTTTGCTATTTTGACAATTCGCAAGTCATACTCTATGGACTGTCTATGGTCTGACGTCAACATATTAGCCGCCATTTAATGACATTTTAATTACGTCAATTCGTAACACTGCCCCCTTCCAAGAAATGCTCGTCCCGAGCATTATCTCCATAGAAACGCGCTAATCGATCCACATGAACAATCTTGGATGCTCCTCGTGGGTGCTTGCGTATACGGTACGTGACGTCGTTAATTTTGGTTATAACTAGGTACGGTCCATCCCATTTGGCTTGAAGTTTGGGAGACTTTCCTTTGCTTCGAAGTGGGTTATGTAGCCATACCAATGAACCTTCTTCAAAACCTTGATTGTTTACGTTGCGATCGTAACGTGTTTGTGTCCTCTCCGATGACTGCTGTTGTTGGACAGTTGTAATTGCTGCCCTGTCTACATGTTGTTGAGTCCGCCAGGCATTAATTTGCTTGCGGCAGTTGGAGCGAAGATGGCCTTTGAGCCACAGGAATAACATCTAGGATAATCTCCGCAAAGGTTCACACTCAGCCGTTTCAACAACTTCCTGATGTGGTGGTTCTTCGTCGTTCGCACTGCTTCCACTTCCGCATGGGCCAAGGCGTCCTTTAGCGTAGCGTGGTGTCCAAGTCGCACAGCTGCTCTCACCTCCAAATCCCGTATGCCATCCACAAAGGCCTGCACCAATATCTTCTGAGCTAGTATGGGCTCTGTTCGATATGCTTTACGAACAAGCTTCTCAATCTCCAATCCCAACTGTTGTAGATTCTCACCAACGCGCTGGACCCGTTCTTTAAGCTGAGCGCGAAACACATGTTCCAAATGAGCATCACCGAACCTGGATCCAGTGCTTGCACCAACTGTCCATATGTTACTCGTCGCCAAGAGTTTCAAGAACAGACAATGCTTCGCCCCTTGGCCCAATGTTAGCGCCGTCAATGCCTGGGATTCCGTCCACGAGTACATTTTCTTAACCACCCCGAACTGTACTTTGTACGCCGACCAAGACGTTGTCCCATCAAATGGCGGCACTTTAGCGCCTTTTGTTGAAGGCGCGCAACCAAAGGATTGCGGGCTACCGTTGTGATCTTTAGCTCCTTCATTTCCTTCTTGAGGTCGGCAATCTCAACGAAAGCTTCCGTAAGTTGTTTCTCATAATGGCCGACTTGCTCCTTAATTTCTTGAAGATCCTTCACAAACTTGTATGGATGTCCTTGATAAGGAGCATTTGTTCTTCTTGTCGACGAGCCTGCTCTCTTGTAGACCTGCAGCTGCGCCTGTAATAGCCTCGTCTGCTCTCCCTATCAGCCTGGAGTTGCGCTTGTAACAGTCGAGCTGTTCCTCCGTCGGCGAGCCTGTTCCTCCTTATCGGCTTGGAGTTGCGCTTGTAACTGTCGAGCTTGCTCCTCCTGTCGCGAGCTTGTTCCTCCTGTCGGCGAGCTTGTTCCTCCTGTCGGCGAGCTTGTTCCTGTAGCAACGCCATCAATGCAGCTATATCAAAAGTGGCCGCTGCAGAGGCCGTAGATGGTCCCGGCACAACTTCTGTTGCAGTCACTGGGCTGCCCGATGATGGCGACTCTTCAAACCGGCTCCTGTCCATAGCGGCTTGTCGCTGGCTTCTAGTACGAACAACGTCCGTATCTTCCTTCGGTAGCACAGGCATAGTTTATCCCACTTCTGACACCAAATGTTACGAGCTGGGGGTTCCGGATAAATTATTGCCAAACACGAAGAATAACACGGTAACACACTTTATTAATTAACCAATATTAATCACACACAACACTAATTACACTTACACTCGTACTAATTAATCAATTAACGCACGCACTAAAATCCGTAATTAACTCTTCACACTGTTATATCACACTCGACGATCCCTTAGATATCGCTGTATCACTCGCTTCTTCCTTGTAGTCGCAGGTATTTCGCTCTTCATTCGCTCTTGAGTAGAACACAAGACCCCCGGCGCACCCGTCGGCCCGCCTTATAACCTGTCCGGCCGCTGAGCTCGAAGCGTCGACGTCATTCTACATAGTTCGCGAATTATCTAGAAAATACTAGACTCTTTGCTATTTGACAATTCGCAAGTCATACTCTATGGACTGTCTATGGTCTGACGTCACATATTAGCCGCCATTTTAATGACATTTTAATTACGTCAATTCGTAACAATATGTTTTGCGGGCTGTCTGCACGCACAGGGTATGCACTGCTTATTTGCATAATGGAGTGACGCCACTAGTGGGATCTGTTTATTTCGCTAGCAGATATTATGTTATCTGCAAATACTAAGCAATAATACCTACACACATAAATTATTTTTTTGGTAAATGCATAGATAAATAATTATATAACACTTGAACAGGACGGCCACCACAATAGTTATAAGTTTAGAATAGGGACGAACAATTACGCTCCAAATTGCTTCCATACGAACAGTGAAGCCTGAAAACCCTGTATCACGCTCCAAAATCGGTTCTATAACGAAGGACAAGCTGAAAACCTGAATCACGCTCCAAAATCGTCTCCATACGAACAGTCACGCTGAAACTGAAACTGAAAAGCCTGAACACACCTGAAACACAGCACAAAACAGTCCACAATAGAAATAGCAAGTCCGTTGACCGAACCAAATAAAGATCTTCTCATTTCACCGGAACACAGTAAAACCTCTTCTATCCTCACGGAATCCAGGAACACGTGCAGAGACACCTACCCCGCCACATACTCTAGTTTTTATCTTACAAGTGTAGGTTACAGGGTCTGGACGCTCACCTGATGGCATTGAAGGAGACCAACAAGCAAGATAACACAGCCTAAGTGGGTGCCAACACAGATAGACAGTTATTATCCTCCATCAATGCCGCACTGCGCGCGACACCCGAGACAACAGATATTAGGTCTCTGATACCGGTAATTTCACTAGCTACAGTGCCCTCATCTCGAACACAAAAGTGCATAACATTCCTTTTTCACGGGAAAATATCTGGCACTCCGGTAGTACCTACCTAGACGACTCAGTATCGAGTCTGCTACCTAGTAAAAGGCGTTTTTTATTTCAATCCTGAAAAATAAAACAATTCTGAAAATACTTACTCTCAGATTTACGGATCCTCAGCAAGTGAACCAAGCTCGCGCTTTGCCGCTATTCTTTTGTAAACATTAATTTTGGTATAAATACCACTTATTCGGCGTCTGCTCCACATAGCCTTGGAGTTGCAAATATGTTACGTCTCACCATTTGTTTAATTTTGGCAGTCGTCGTTTACGTGGCAGAAGTCAAATGTAAGTAATATATGTATATTATTTAGAAATATACACTACAGGTACATCGAAAGATACGGGTAATATATTTAAGTGTAATATATGTACCTATTAACACATATTAGAATTATAAAGACGAAAGTCTGAGCAATGCGTCCTACCCGTACCCATACTACAGGCTTCACGCTTAACTTGGGGCTAGATGGCGCTGTGTGAATGTCAATGGATATTTATAGCTATCATCATTATCAGCTCATTAAACGTCCCCACCGAGGGGCACAAGCCTACTCGTAAGGGTGTTTAGGCCTAAGTCGTCCACGCGGGCCCAGTGCGGATTGGACGACTTTACGCACAACCTTTCAATCTCTTCGCAGGTGTGCGCAGGTTTCGTATCGATGTTTTCTTTCCCCGTAACAGCGTCGGATAACGTACATATAATTTACGAAAATTCGAAAATTACGTGGTGGAATTTGAACCTCAGCCCCTCCCGGTGGTAGGGCAACAGTCCACACCATTGAGCCCACCATTTATAGCTATGCTACGCGATAAAGCCTCGCAGCTTTGTGCATTTATCTTGCAGTGTAATGTCGCTGATGATTACGATCTAATAACACGGCATGATTTTTATAGGTAGCGCAGACGGCAAATTCGTGTGCGGCGACATATGCAATTGTCCGTTGCCCACCGGCTTACTGCGAACAGTTGTGCAACGTACCGCGGGACTGTACCATGTGCCAACGTCCCTTGCGACAAAGAAGCTTGCCACTGCGAGCCGGGATTCAGATACGACGGAAAACAGAAAAAATGCGTTCGCCAAGGCCAATGTAGTGAGTATCAAAAAATATATAGCCCAAAGGACTGACATATAGTCCGAGAGCCGGCTGTAAAAAGGGATAGTTCCCCCTAATAAAATTAATAACTTCATCAACTCTAAAATAAACATATTGTTCTTAAATTATATATATTACTAGCTTTTGCGTGCGACTTCGTCGGCGTGGAATAGTTACTTTGGCCTAACGCTCTTTTTCACCCGCTACTTCGTTTATATAGGTGAGTTAAAACTGCGATATCTCATAAGATATTCATTTAAATTGAATGATGTAAAGGGCAATTTATAGATAAATAAAGTATTTATTTGGATAAGGATTGGTGAAAATAGCTTCGCGTAATGATGCATTATTTTAGAAAAAATGTTTAGCAAAAATATGTTATAGGGAGCTAACCTTAAAAGATATTCTGTCGCGGACTTTTTTGTAGCCTTTAAAAGGGTAACAATACTCTAATACATGACTTTTCCGAAACTTCAACCATTTACGCAGCGTACGCAGCGGAATTTCCAAGTAAGAAAATTTCCCTCCGGATTTTGAAACATTATTCATTGCTGCTCCGCTTCTATTGCTTGTAGCGATATGTTGATGATATATCTATAGCCTTCCTCGATAAATGAACTATCTAACACTAAATATTTTTTCAAATCAGACCAGTAGTTCCTGAGATTAGCACGTTCAAACAACTCTTCAGCTTTATAATATTAGTATAGATAAATAGTAGGAGACCATGATTACATAGGTGTCCAATGTACTTTTCAGTGAACATCATTTTTAATCAGTACGATTAATTCACAAGTTTGTCCACAACAGAACCTCTTGGTTATGGATGGTCCCCTAGTACTTTTTTCCAAATCATTTTAATATTCCTAAGAGTTAGTAATACATACTCATGTAAAGTGTTGCCAAGACGACCACATAAGGCTTGCCCTGAGAATATTACAATATGGTAATTAGAGAGTTGATTAAGTTGTATAAAGTGAAAAAAAGAAATTCCCACTCGTCCCCGGGGGGACACAGCTAGGGTGACGAGCGGAACTACCCGTATAAAAGTCCTATGGATCAGATACATGAAAAATTTTTTGAGTATTGTTACGAGCTGGGGGTGCCGGATAAATTATTGCCAAACACGAAGAATAACACGGTAACACACTTTATTAATTAACCAATATTAATCACACACAACACTAATTACACTTACACTCGTACTAATTAATCAATTAACGCACGCACTAAAATCCGTAATTAACACTGCACACTATAACACAACACTTTCCGCACACACACGTAATAATCACTCTTTAACTCTTCACACTGTTATATCACACTCGACGATCCCTTAGATATCGCTGTATCACTCGCTTCTTCCTTGTAGTCGCAGGTATTTCGCTCTTCCTTCGCTCTTGAGTAGAACACAAGACTCCCGGCGCACCTGTCGGCCCGCCTTATATACCTGTCCAGCCGCTGAGCTCGAAGCGTGGACGTCATTCTACATAGTTCGCGAATTATCTAGAACATACTAGACTCTTTGCTATTTGACAGTTCGCATGTCATACTCTATGGACTGTCTGTGGACTGACGTCACATATTAGCCGCCATATTTAAATGACATTTTAATTACGTCAATTCGTAACAGTATAGTCTGAGAAACCATAGAATCTCTGAAAACGCTTGATTTTGCTCGCATGCAAAATCATGACCTCACTTCCGGTTGTAATTCCAGACATTGTTATTTTAAGTCATAGGATACATGAAAAAATTAACGGGAAAATAAAGTATTCAATGAGTTTTCAACATACATTTACATAAGGGGTCATGACCCCCATGACCCTCCCCCTGGATCCGCCGTTGCACTCGAGTAAAAAAGTTAGGTCTCTTATACCCGGTAATTTATACTAGCTACAGTGCACTCATCCCGAAACAGTGAAGTGCAAAACAACCGTATTTTACGGGACGATACTGGCACTACGGTTAACTACCTATTCGACTCTGTGCCACGGCTAGCACCTATAATAAAAAAAGAGTAACTACTGAGTTTCTTGCTGGATTCTTCTCAGTAGAAAACTACAGTCCGAAACCAGTAGCTTCATTTGACATTCTTAAGTGTTCTGTAAGGACCTAAACTGAATAAGCACTTTTCATTTAATAAAAATAATAGAAATAATCTATTCTCTATTCCAGCTCCACGTGGTAAAGATGAACGTCTGATCATCCCTGGATAAGAAGCCGTATCCCGTTGGAATTCGAATCACTTGATCGCACAGGTAAATCTATTACATATAAATTAAATTGGAGTGCCGTTTGTAACATCGCTGCTAACTTAAATCTGCGGAACCCTCCACGGGCGATTCCAACTCGCACTTACCCAATTTTTATTATACTGCATAGCAGGGGAATCACCTGGGTCTCATTTCAATTATTAACCTGACATTACGACATCATTTATAATCACAGAACTCTCCAAAGGTGTTGTGGTCCAACTATTTTGAAATTTGGACAACTGCCCCTAGTAAAGGCCTGTTCCGACGCTCTTACGGTGAATGAGAACATCGTAGGGAAACCTGCACATTGCCTGCAAAGAAATTCAAAGCTTGTGCGTGAAGTCGACTAAGGGATGTACACCTACACTCTTTATGGGTAGTCTCGTGCTCCTCAGTGGGGACGTTTAATAGGCCGATGATGATGATGACTATAGCTTATTTAGCTTTGTTTTATTGTTCACAGCCGCACGGTCCTGCTATCCAAGTTGATATAATAAGTTTTTATGTAATGAAGTGATTTTCAATTATAAATATTTCATTTGCAAACTTGTTTGACTTATTCTTTTAAATTAAAATTTGGCATTTTCACAGCGTCATCTACCCCCTATTTTGTTAAGCAAGAACTCTAAATAGGTTAAAGGTACTAGGAGACACCAATTATCCCAGAGGTCTCCGTTTAGTACATTTTCAGATTCGAAACAGAACCTCTTGGTTATGTTTAGCTCGCCAGTACTTTTTTCGAAATCAATTAAGCTTACCTAAGGATACGCGATATAAAGGTCACTGGTGGAGGCTTGATGAGAAAACCGGAAGACTGATATCTAGTGCAGAATGGGGGGGCCTGTGAGTAGGCTGCAATAGAGTGAAGAAAGAGGAGTCAAATCATAGAATAATGCGAATCAATCGTAGGCAGTACTAATGGGATAAAGAAGTGCCATTTGTACAATAAATGATAAGTACTGTCGTAAGCGTAGCGCGCTAATTCTAAATTTCGTTCGTTTAAAGATTTATTTAGATGAGATGAGATTTATTTCAAGAATTAGTACCATTGATTGTAAAATGGTACAAAATTAATGTCATTTGTACCATCAATCTTAAGCGACAAATGGCACTACTCTATAAAATTTTAAAATAGGTAATGGTATTCCACCAGTATATATATGGGAAAAAACCTCAGAACTAATAATAAGAGAAATCTTGTTATTATAAATAGAAAAAAACTATCAATGGCGTAGCGAGGGTTGGCCCTCGATAGACTTTGGCATTTTAGAGATACATTGTGGATTCGCCTTAACTTAAAATTTCGAAGTCTACAATGTTGAGGTTTAAAGCAATAAACGAAATAAATTATTGTGACACAAAACTACGCCTCTAAAATAATTGAAACAACTCCTATAAATCTGGGTGAACTCAACTTCACTGCGTTGATTTAAACAAAATTTAACCAAAACCATTTATTTCAAAACAAGTAAATCAAGCGAATACATAGACGTGATACCAAAAATACAACGACATTAACGCCTCAAAAATATAAACGTCCAAACTTCACTTTATCCGCTTCGCTACTGGCGTACTCAAAATGGCTGCCCTGCGATTCAAGATGGTCGCCGGTTTTGGTGCGCGATTCAATCTTCGCAGGTGCATGTCACTAGGGATGGGCATTTGACCGAACTGATCCACGCCTGGGCCGACGCGCAATTTTCGGCAGTGGCGAGTGCGTTGCAAAACCGACTGAGACGGCACATATCGATTGTGGTAGTTGTAAAAGTGGAAATCTCTGGAAAAGTGAGCAAAAAACGTCTTCAGTTGTACGTCGTGATTTTTAATGAAGTAATATGAATAAACAAGTTGTTTAGACGCTAACTCCACTTTAGAATACATCTGCTCCAAAGGCAATTTTTAGAAGGAATGGAGTTCTTTTCAACGACGATTTATTTAGGTGTGCATGCCGAGGCAGTTTTTAAATATGACAACACTCCGTAGATTTAAGATAACTAAAATCTTAAATCTTTGAGTGTGGTTTATGATTTTTTGGCTGTTCTAAATAAATTAATTCTTTTGGGGGATGATTCAACGCAACTCTTTTTTTATTTTTATTTTTTTTTCGAACTGACTACTGCTGTTGGCCGCAGATGGCCTTTACAGCTTCACCGGGCAAGTGGCGAGCGCAGATGGCTCTTAGCCTTAGTATTTACACAACGAGCCTAAGGGCGTCCCCGAACGGGACTCGAACCTCGGCTTAGGGCGTTGCGGGGGGGGCTTGGTAGCCCATATAACATATGTTTGGGGAGAAAAGCGGCCCGGCACATGCCGGTTACGCGAATAGGGACTGTGCGAACCTACAGGGACACGCGACGATGGCCCCCGCCGACGGGGGCGGAATCTCTAGCAAACGCAACTAGCCTACCAACATTGCATACAGGATAAGGTAGCCCTATGTTTAGGGAGAAAAGTGGCTCTATATCCCAATGAACAATGGTCCTTAGGGATTACGTTAGAAATGCAAATTCTTACTCGACTTTCGGAAACTGGTAAGCGCAACTCTGCCCGCCG
Source organism: Leucinodes orbonalis (assembly GCA_019425675.1). NCBI lineage: Eukaryota > Metazoa > Arthropoda > Insecta > Lepidoptera > Crambidae > Leucinodes > Leucinodes orbonalis. The sequence continues at coordinate 144,516 of PQWD01014006.1, read as the reverse complement.
TTCACGTTGTCAACATACCGTCGCCACCGACTCCCCAGCACGCTGTTCCTTCGCAAAGAGTACATCCTCACACGGGCCATTTCATATAGCTTCAGTTCGAATGTTGGCAACACGCGGTAGTCCTTTGAGAGCGACTGGATTATTGCTAAAAATAGATTGCTAGATTATAATTGATATCCAGACTCAGCTTTACCTAGCCCCAATTAAAGCTGTAATTATTTTATTTTATTTGTAAACATTCTACATGTAGATGAGTTACTACAGTCAACAAGTATTGTTGGCTAAAAATCCTGTTGGTAAAAAGGTTTACTGACGTTCTGTTGCTCAACAATTCATAGATTAAATATCTTTGTGGCGAGAAGTTTATAGGCCTAAGATTATGCAGGTCAAACGTCCACTGGCGTACCGTGCAATCGAATATTGGTGAAATGTGCGTTAGACACAACGATAATGGATGAAAAATTCTGTGTATGACTTTTTTCAGACTCGATTGGCCCTACCAATTATATTCTGTATATACCTATAAAGGTAAATACGCCACCCGTGCCTCAAAAACGAACCGCCAAAGAGAATTTTGTTTAGGTAAATGCACGCTCATTCGAAATATGTGTTTGTGGGGTCCGTCTATCTATACTTTTTACATCATTGGGCCCAATAAATAAAATTTCTAGAACAGACATCGTGAGACTTCAGTCATTTGATGATTACGTAGAATTAACTGACAGTGACACATCTTTTTAATCATCATATAACTAACTTTGGATATTTGATCCGAAAATTGGAACCTATTAGTGGAGCGAGTCGCACGCAAATACCTACAGCTTATTTTTGGTTACTCACTTTGGTCAACTTCGAGGGCCGGCTGTTTGCGTTCAGTATGGCTGGATGCTGTGTGTGGGGGATCTGCATTAGGAACTTTTTCCATTTCAAGTATGCGATCGTGAATAACGCCTTCAAAAAGCTTTCCCTGCAGATGGACATGTATAAAGTTTAAAACCGGACGAGCACCGAACAAACAGACTTCACGGACTAAAATAGCTGAATTGATTTTATGTTCTTCTTTTTTCTGACAAGCTTTCTTGAAAACGAGATGACGTTAGTGGGAAAGGAGGTTTTATGGTCAGGGCGTTTGTTCGGCGGGAATAGGGAGCCGACTCGACCTTTATTTAGAAATAAAGTTATAGTGGAGGACCGGGATATCTGGCGTAAAATGGGGGAGACCTTTGTCCAGCAGTGGACTGCGATAGGTTGAAGAGAGAAAGTCGTAGTGTTTCTTAAAAGTTCATAAGCTTTAGCTTCTTTTTCTTTTTAACTTTAAAGCTTTTAGCGTGTTAAAAACCTTAACCTTGTCTGAATAATAGAATATTGTGTCAATTTAGTTGACAGTTTTGGTTTTGATTTAACCACAATTATTTTGAGGTGTATTTTTTTATTAAAATGACGCAAAACGAGTATAGTGTTTGCAATCGCTTCCCAAGAAAAAACCCGAATACACTGTTAGTGAGGGTAAGAATCTACAAGTTTTAAAACACTAACTGCTCCTACCTCCTGGAGCTAAAAAGACCTATTATTATCTTAAGGTCGTCGAATATTAAAAGATAATGAGGCGGACGGTAAACTTTGCTCAGGGTCCATCTTAAGAATTGAATAAAAAGGCTTGGGGGGGGGCACTGCCATGCCCCCAGATAACAGGGATCATTTATGTGGAGTGTAAACCTACTTGTAGTCTTGCCAAACGTTGCGTTGGACGCCCGATAAATCAATCACTCGCGAAAGATTGGAGATTAGGAAAACTGAGGTCTCAATAATGTCGAGAAGTGTCTTTCAGAGATAGCGAAAGAGATCGGTTCCAATTATCGCACTATACCATCCTTTGAGAAGGGTCTCTACGAGCATCAGTGTATAAACCATTACTCGCTGCAGCGGAATGAGGATCTTCGATGCAAATGGGACGTGTATAAGAAGAACATCGAGGGCAGGTCGTTTGCGCCCTTTCAGTTCCCTGACGTGAGGTTGGGTTCAATTTGCTTTTCATTAAATTTACAATCATACTTATAAATGAAAAAACGAAGTCTACAACTTAATATATACTCGTGTGTGTATACTTAATGTTCATACACTTAAATGTTGAAAACTGGCTTATTTCATAGTGTGTCCTAGGATATTTAAAAATCTAGACGATTCGCCGATGCAGTCAAAAGTTGCAAACAAAAAGCAGATATTAATAATGTTGGCAGAAAAATAAATTATTCGTGCTCCCTTATATTTTTATTTTGGCTTGTATCTGAGTGTGTTCTAGAATATTAAAAAAAAATCTAGACGATTCGCACATTGCAGTCAAAAGTAATAAACCCGCTATTCTTGAGAGGATTTTTTAACTTAAAAAATAATAAATATTCGTGCTCTGTCTTTGATTTATAAATTATAAGCTTGTCCTAGAGTATGCCCTATACACCTTCAAACAAACTCTAGACAAATCACATGTAGCAGTCAAAAGCTCTGAACCATAAAGTCTATGGAAGCGGTGCATTTGACAATTTAGAGTCTGTTTCAGGAAACAAGTCCCGCGGAGATTTGTGGAACTAAATTTGACAGCTCGGCCATATTGTCGTTTGCCAATTCTATGAATTTGGTTGTTGTAACAGATTTCGGTGAGTTTTTAGCTCCATCAAAGCGTTTTATGGATTGTCATGATACCAATCGTTGTGAAAAAGTTCGATTTGAGATATTTTACCAACGTTGAAACCGTTCTTGCAAGCTTATTAAAAAATCAAAGTAATTTAATACCAAACAACCATTTTTACAAGATACTCGCCGCCATAATAGGTACTTTTAGAGTTGCCATATAAATATTTTTTGCCGTATTTATTGGATTTTTTTCTTTTGAACAGTCTAATTTATTATGAGAGACAACTTTGTCAATAATTAAGATATTATCGAAATTAGCTATCTATAATAAATAAAATTACTATCATTTTCGTAATTTAACTGCTAGTGGGCCGCATAAAAGATATAAGTAACACAAAAAGTAAGAAAGCGGCATCCGATTAAATTCATCTTTAATGGGTTCCATTTATGCAAAGAAATAACAAACGTTAAGCAAATTATGGGCAAGTTTAGAAGAGACATACTATGATTATAGGTAGATCAATCGTTAAATTGCACTAAAAGACATGCATGCTTAGTAAATACATAAAAAATTAAAAACCAATACACAACATCGATGTTTAACACAAAACATTATTAATATGTTATGATTAAACTGCAAACCACACATACATTTTGCAGCAGTGCAAAAGGGCAATAGCTCAGTATAACTTACACTCAAAGAGTGAATCAGTGATTTTTAGCTTTAGCCGGAGCAACCTGAGTAAAAGTAAAATATTTAAATGCCAATATTCAATCATACATCAACTTAACAGAAACATAGTGTAAAAAGTGGTAGGTAATATTTTAATCCATAACCTATTTACCGCCGTGATCCAGACACAATAAATACAATATACAATAGAAAATCTATTGTCTGTTGAATATATGAAACTGCGCCTGTTAAAGGGTAAATATAAATTAACAACAATACTAAAATGTATTTGTTTCTCTAATGGACAAAATATTAAACTTATTCGAACATTGTAGATACTTTTTAGTAATCATCCTTAAATTTAAAGTAGGTAAATACTTTTCTCAGAACTGGTATCATTCCGTCTGGCGACAGTGGCGCAACGTCTGCGGGACTTCTTTCGTGAAACAGACTTTACATAGATTTCTTTGATGTCAGAATGTGGCAAATTCGCCATTTGTGAGTTACATTTTGAGTGACAGTTGAGCTGTCAATGTGAGTAAACAAATAGTGCTTCTTTACAAAATCTCTGATTATCCCAATTATTTTGTGAAAAAACATAAAGAAAGCTCAAGTTGGTGTGCTAAAACGTGCCTGCATGTTGTATTGTGGGATTCAGTACTAATTTAAGGAAGAAACAACCAGATTTATGTTTACATCGGTAAGATCTGAATTTTACTTCGAAATAAGCTTGATTTCTAAATCTAGACGACTTTTGATTTTTAAGAATGATCCATTATAATAGGTTCTATTAAATTAACTCTCTACTTTTCTATATTTTCTATTTTTCCCGCAGAAAAAAAAGGGAGTATTCTTGTATGATAGATAAATAGTGCTGTGGCAGTGTCGATATTTTTTGTTGTTAATTTTTATACTTAATTTCATTTCGTCACTTCTGAAGAATTACAGTGTTGATTCTTACTTTTAGATTGATTTACACTATAGAAAAACGGCAGGCATGGATTGATACCATTGGTGTGGAAAATATTGATATGTCAAAAAAAGATGTTAGTTACCACCTCAACACAACAAAGTTACCCTTAAAGATACTGGAGTCTGAACCTTATCGGTGTTTGAGATGTGGGTATTCAATAGTTTCACAGAATTTATTTCACTTATTTTTGATTTTGATTCACAGTTATATTCGAAATCATAGTGGAACCTGTGCCTATGAAAACAGCATTTTGTCTGTGACATAGTAGGAGAATATAAAATCGTTTTTAAGGTATTTAATACGATTGAGCAGAAAATTGATAGAATCAGTCCCATTTTTTAAAGTGTGTATTCAAGTCCAATCATTATTCAGTTTATTATAAACAATTATTACACACTTTGCGAATATTTATTTTTATGTTGTAATTTTACGGATATTTCGAAGACTTCTTTGCAAGTCCATTAAATGATATTATTAAAACAAACCAAAAAAAATGTGAGATGGAATTCGCGTCATCAACCGTTTGGTGTGTTTCGTTTCGTATGAAATCATTCCTTTCTAAAATAGAAAATTTATATATACTCTTTGATTCCATAAACAAAATGAGCTTTATTTACAGGTTGTTACGCCATGGCCCACCAAGGGAATCGATGATCATGTGCCGTCCCCAATTTTCATACGAAATACGGATTGCGGCAATCGACCGCCCAAGGAGCCGACTCAGCACAGGTGCATTGCCAGCCCGACCACCGCGCCGCGGAACTTAGCAAGATCACTCTGTTTCTAACATCGAACATTGTCGCGTCTCAATTAATTGTAATTTCTTTTATTTTAATAAATTAATTATAAGTAAATTCGTTTTCTTGGAATCTCCACAATCACATTAAAATAAAATGCTGTTTGTTGGTAGTCTTATACAGAAATCGAAACATGCATTATGTTTCGTGTCTGTTATTCTATGTCAACCGTCTGGTGATTGATGGAGTGAAAATTGTTTCGTCTGGTGATTGGTGGAATGAATATTTATGTTTACAATGAGGCGTAAGTGACAAACACTAGTCGTGTAGTGTGTAGTGCAGTACCTAATTGGAAACTCATCGATATTATGAGGTGCCATCCCTAATAAAATCCGCCATTTGCGACTTGCAGCTTTTGAAAACCGACACGACTTTGTCATAGTTATAACATGTCTTCTTATATCACTGTCTATGGTCAAAAGTTATAGACGTTCGTTTTAGACATCGCGTTTTTCTGCTAGAATTTTCTGCCAGTTTCAGCTTATTTACATTTTCCTTGATGGCAGTATTAAAAACAGATAATTATTGTAGAAGATAATAAAACTAAGATTAAAGCTGACAACCGATTTTATTTAACCGATTAAACAAGTAATAATGATGTTGTAATGTAAGAAGACCGGTTTAGCTCTTATGGACTTTCTCTACGAATAGATCAATAAATTGTGTCGTATTTTCAGGGATCTCCACTTCTACCAAAGCACCATACGAATTCAGCCGTTAGTTTCAATACATCGTTATACCGATCATAAAAAAAAGTTGAAAATCGGACCCGGCGTCGATTTTCGCGGCCAATTGCCCATCCTCAAGAGCTTTTGAAGCGCGGGAAATGTGGTCAAAATGGCGAACTGACGAAATTAAAAATAAAAAATGCCAAAAAAAAAGGATACCGTCCAAAGCAAATGTTTCATATTTGATTAATTTGTATTGAATTTTGTGTGATATTTAATTTTAGATGAATTTGTAAGTTTTTTTAAGTGTTTACTTTAACGTTAATAAATTGTTTTTAGTTTTAATGTCTTTAAGATGATTGTATAAGGTAAGGGCTAGGATAAGGGTATTTTGTGAAAAGTACTTATAAGTGGAGAGCGTCCGTGGCTCGTTTTTGAAATTATATTTTTATTGATTTATTATTGAAATTACGACCAATAATTGCTGCCCAATTGCTTGTATTGGTTCCCATAAATAGTAAATTAATACCATCTCATTTTAGAAGAAATTGAACATTCTTGTGTCTCATTGGCCGGCACCTAGATGTGATATCTTAAGTGCGTGAAATCGCTGAATTATCCATCAGCACAAAATCAGATCCCGTTTATTTCTGTCATTTTTTTAAAACTCCGCACCACAAGCTATCATGGAATTAAAGCATCGATTTTCTTTTTATTACCTCTTCAGTTACTTCAAAAAATGAAATGACACCAATTCGTGTGCTTCAAGCTGTAATCCTCATATTTGAAATCGCAATTAAAAAGAATTTTGACAACGCTAAAAATAGTGCTAAATAGTACCACAAGTCAAAAATAGTACCACTTTAGTTTCGGAGATATAGATATAGGTTAGTGAGGATTACAGCTTGAATTAAAATAATTTGTATAAGACTGTACCTTCGCAAAATGTAGGTAAAATAATAACTTTTTATTTTCGAATTAAATCAGTTCAAATTTATTACCATTTAAGACGACAATTTCACGACTATTTTTTGGCACAAACATGAAACCGTAAATCGTAGGCGTTTCGGAGATATTTGAAGTTTTCAAATGTTCAAGCCATTATCCTCACCACGTTACCTTTAATATCTCAGTAACCTCTTGAGTACTATTTCTCAAATTTGGCATATCATTGGTACTATTTTTTGGAACCTAAACCAATTCGATAGACCTTACCGTTTGCGCGCACCAGAGGTGAGGATTACAGCTTGACGTTCAAGCTAGCTATATCTCCGAAACTAAAGTGGTACTATTTATTTGACTTGTGGTACTATTTCAGTACTATGTTTTAGCGTTGTCAAAATTCGTTTTAATTGCGATTTCAAATATATGGATTACAGCTTGAAGCACACACCAATTTCCTACTGTTAGGAACCAAATAGAAGCGATTTAGAAGCAATTATTGGTCATAATACAGGGGTAAAGACAGGAGTTTTCTCCCAATTTGTTAACTTTTTTATGTCAATAAACGTTTTATTATTATTATTTATTATTAATACGTCTAGTGACCAGCCATTCTGACGCTAACGTCTCTGCTCCAACGGCCATCGGTTTTGCGAGTTAGCTAATTCGGCGGACATCGGTGATTTACTTTTACAAGCTGAATACAATAATTTGTTCATCGTCTTAGATAAAGCCTTAATATTCAAAATTGAACTAAGCCCTTCCCTAATCATTATGTAGCATGATGGCAGATTCATTGCAGTGATGGCACCAATTCCCTATATATACTTTTAGAAACCAAATACAAGCAATCGGGAATAAAACATTGGTCATAATACGTTCTTTTATGTTATAAGTGCACAGGACGGTCTGGACGCTCACCTAATGGTAAGTGATACGCCAGACCATGACAGAGTGGAATTAAAGGAGACAAACAACTAATAAACAGTATTATTCTCCATCAATGCCGCACTGCGCCCGTCACCCGAAACAACAGATGTTAGGTCTCATATACTTGGTAATTTCACTAGCTACAGTGCCCTCATCCCGAAACACAAAAGTGCATAGCACTCCTGTTTCACGGGACGATATCTGGCACTGCGGTGGTACCTACCTAGACGACTCAGTATCGAGTCTACCACCTAGTAAAGTCTACGTCTAGGAACTTGCCAGCCTAAGGCTAACATCTGCTCCAACGGCCATCGGTTCTGTGACTTAATCAATTCGACGGGCTATAGAAATTGTACAGTTTTACAATCTGAATTCAATGATTCGGAGTAGCACGACAATGGCCAAGTCTGACACAGGTCACATTTGTAATTCGTCAAGTCCTCTATTTGACGAATTATGAAATTTCCCAAATATACCATACGTCAACTAAATCAGATACACCTCATCCTCATCAGCTCATTAAATGTCCCCACCGAGGGGCACGAGCCTACCCGTATAGGGTGATTAGGCCTTGGTCGTCCACGCGGGCCCAGTGCGGATTGGACGACTTCACACACAACCTTCGAATCTCTTCGCAGGCGTGCATGAAGGTTTCCTCACGATGTTTTCCTTCACCGTATGAGCGTCGGATAACGTACATATATTTTCGAAATTCGAAAATACATTGGTACGTGTCGGGATTTGAACCACAGCCCTCCCGGTAGGAAGGCGACAGTCCACACCACTGAGCCACCGACGCTCTCAGGTACACCTATTAGAAATTAATTGCAATGAAAATCCATGGCTACCTGCCAACTTTATTAAGGTATTGGTCGGCCTATTCTATTCGTTTGATTTGCGAAATTTATTACCTAATAATCATCAGACTAACCCACTTTAGGGCATAGACATTCCGTTACAACATAGCTGTCCCAAATAAACAGGAAATTGAAAAGATTTGGAATAAAACAAAAACATTTATTGCATATTTATTTTATTTTTGTAACTTTCGAGGACGTGAAAATGACAGTAAAAGTATGCTGTTTCTGCACAGATTTCCCAATACAGGAGATGGGGCAAGCCGCGTTAAAAAGTGCGACAAATGTATGCTCAACGAGCATACACTGGCTATAGTTTACGCTCCGTGAGACGAATGAAGACGCACGAATTTTAGAAGAAATTACCGTTTTTTTTCCAAAATGCCATTCTGTGCAATTGTAACATGCCATCATCGCAGTGAATCAGTAAAATTTACCAAGAAATATAATATCTTTTCACAGGTAAGAATTGAAAGTAATTGCGACACTGGCTAAATTGTTATTCGGATGTCTGTGTGTTTCTGTCTTAGTTAAATGCACAATATCACTCAAAAAGTGTTCGCGAGAAAATTATGCCCATCTGTCAGTTGGGCAAAATTTTCATTCATAATCATGTCGACAGTAAATTGTGTCAGGTAGCGGCAGTTTACAATACAACTATCATTTTTATTGAAAACTAACTTTCATTGACGCAGTATTTTTACTATCCCTGGATTCGTGGAGGTCAAAGTGTTCAAAATTTGGAATGGTTATTATATTTCACACTGGCAGCTCTTTCTGATCCTGAAAAAGACAGACAAACTTTTAAATCGCAGTTTATGCTTTTGATGCGTACTAGTTATATGTCATAAAAAACTGTGATATCTCGCACACACTCTGATTTATTTTAATTTAGATAACAAGCTATGTGCTGTGTAGTTTTTTTTTGTTTATCCTGTATAGGCAGACATTTGATCGCCATCTCACCTGATGGTAATTGATGATGCGGCCGAGGATGGATCATGCCTGCCTAGAAACAGCCTATTCACCCTTGCCTTGAAGACGGCCAGGTTGTAAAGATCGGGGAACACATAAGGAGGCAAAGAGTTCCATTCCTTTGCGGTGCGCATTAGGAACGAGGCGCCACAGCGGGCTGTGCTGTGCACCCGATATAACCCATTAACACGTTAGCTGTCACACCTCGCACCGGTACTTTTAAACAATCGACTTACTATCTTCGAGTATCTTTGTTTATGCAGCAGTGAATATAAAACTCAGATAAATAATAAACTAATTAGATGCACAATTTCACTCAAAAAGTGTCCGCGGCAAAATTCTGCCCACCGCGTCAGTTGGGCAAAATTTTCATTCACAATCTAGTCGCTCGCTACATGTCAAAGTGACAGTAGTATGCTCGTGCTTTTGTAACCCTTTTAATGACGCTGTAGTGTGGAAATAAATTAATTATCCACTTTGGGAGTTCAGAGGCTGGATAAATGAAACTCACCAAATAGCTTCCAATTTGAAATTTTGTATTGTTCATAAACATACACAGAAGGAGCACAGGTAGATATAATATATATATAAATGCAGCACAGAATTAATAGTATATGTAACAAGCGATCATTATTGTAGAAAGAATATTTATACGAAAGCGAAATAGAAAATCAGAATAGGAAAAATTAAAGCGTCCGTTGTTTTCCGCATGTTCTAGTCAGTGACAAGTCACGTACGCCAGAGGTTCGCAATACGCAGGCGCGGCTCTGACCCGCACCGCGTAGGCGTGTCTCTGATGACAATATGACGTCGCTATGGATACTTAAACATGCTAAAGAAAATATTAAAAAAATAATTAATAAGAAATATATTATAGCCTACAACGCGTTAAGTTCAAAATTGAAATGAATAATTATATGTTCCAAATATAACCTCTATACGCATGTACGTATCAAGCGGCTCGGACATATTTTGGTTGATATTTCTGCGTGATTGTGCATCAAGATAGTTTATTGTTCATCCACGGGGTAAAATGACTAACCTTACACCTCCGGCATCGTCTACCTCGAACGTGTTCCAACAAAGCCTTGCGAGCGCAGAAGGCGCGACCACACCAGCTACACGAGCAGGACCGCGACACACCATGAGCCGACCACATATGAGATGCCCTGCCATAGCAGAACGGACAAAGTAAACCAAAAATCAATTTAGGCTTGCAAGAACTTATGAGCGTCGGTTAGAGTGTCGGCGGCTCATTGGTGTGGACTGTTACCTTCCAATCGGTAGGGCGCAGGATCAAATCCCGTCACGTACGAATGTGTTTTCGAATTTTCTAAATTATATGTAGGTTATCCGACGCTCTTACGGTGAAGGAAAAACATCGTGAATCCTGCGCACGCCTGCGAAGAGATTCAAAGGTTGTGCGTGAAGTCACTCGATCCGCACTTTGCCGCGTTGACGACTAAGGCCTGTACACTTTACGGGTAGGCTCGTGCTGCTCGGTGGGGACATCTAATGATCTGATGATGATGAGGCTTACAATAAGAAAATATGATAGTCAAACAACATTGTCAGCCGATTATATCCCACTATTAATATCCACAGACATTCACACAGCGCCATCAAGCCCCAAGTAAACAACGGAAAAACATATAAGCGGCCCACTGCAGGGCACAGGCGTTCCCGCACAGTTTAGCTGGGGAGGTAGGGCCTTATCCACACAGGCCCAATGCGGTTTTGTGGGTATTAACGACTACCGTCTTTATTTAGTAACCGAAGCCGATGGATTAAAGTGAGGGCACTTTAAGCCATTTTCGAAGCACGAAATCATCTCCGCGGCATTGTCAACCACGTGGGCTCAATACGGATTGGTAAAGATTCCAAGGTCTTGCTCCAAATATGAAAGTTGATGGAGATATCAGTTTAATAACTTCAAGTGATTTGGATGATTACTTAATGGGAAAAAGCAGTGGACCAAGTATATTTCCTTGAGGGACCCAAATCACTAAACATCAACTATTGAAACTGAAGTTCTACTTCCACCAGCGAAGTCGATCGTCACGATCCTCCATATGATCAAAGATATTTGTCATACCCATGACATGACTGTAAAGGCCATCTGTGGCCAATTGCAGTATTCAATTGGAAAAAACCATTGCCATAATCACCGCGGTCAAACGCCTAACCTAAATCATAATGTCTTTCGGAATGGGTGCACTATAGCTAGTAATTTACCGGGCATAAGAGAATTTTACTTATCCGCTCGATCGTAGCAGGTGCGTAGACAATAGATTCATCTATTATGTTTTGTGACTATCCAACCGTGCTACACACCACCGCTTATAACGTAAAAAAATGTTGCTTTCAATTTTCCAACTTACCGCTCCTTAGCAGAGAATAAAGTCGCATCACACTTGCTGCACTGAAACGCCGCCTCCTTTTTATGCACACACGACATATGCACGCACATACTGTGCTTACTCTTGAAAACTTTGCCACAATCGTCACAAGTGTAACCCGTTTGTTTTGCATGCGAATTCCTTATATGCACTTCCAGCGTGCGCTTATCAAAATAATGGGAACCGCATGACTCGCACACAAACTCGCCAAAATGCACCGCCATATGCCTCTTCAATGCATGAAAGAACACATAATCTTTCCCGCACTCCGTACAAACGAAACTATTCACACTCAATTTGAACTTCAACAGTTCGTCTTTCACGTCGTTGAATGTCACGTTATGAGCTTCTCTGGCATGTGCTTTAAAGTCTTCTACGTCATTGATTTTACTATCGCAGTGTCTACAATCGATTCTATCTATATCTATATAGGTAGCTTTATTGCAATTGAAGAAGTATTTGAAGTTTTTTGGGTCGTGCGTCATATTATGCTCACGAAGCCTGACTGGATCTGCAAAATGTGCGTTTGCAGTACATACAGAAATAATTGCTGTATGATGTTTGGAAGGGGCATATGTAGGAATTTTCTATTAGAGCAACAGTGTTGTGGTATGCGAGTGATTCATCGTCTATATATTTTGGGGCGGCATCTATACATTGAGGTTTTTGTTTTCCTGTTGATGGAAATTGTAATGGTCAGTTTTCTTAATATTTTTTCTTTACTTCAATTAGTTTTTTTAATAACTTGTATTGCACATAAAACACATAACAAGTAATAACAAGACAGAACAAAAAATGTACTATCAATGACGTGCCGCTAAAGAGCGATCTTTTCCAGACAACTTTCAATAAAGGATAATTTAAATAAATATCCATTGACATTCGCACAGTGCCATCTAGTCTAGATTAGTTGATGCTAGATGGCGTTGTGTGAATGTCAGTGGATATTTATTATATTTTTTTTAATGTTAATTACAACCGAACACTAGGGACTCACCAATCCTTTTCATCCTTAGCACCCGTTCCCTAGTCTTCCTCATTTTGTGCAACAGTTGTTTCTTTGCTTGCAAATGCTCTTTTGATGTCATCTTCCCTTTTCGCTCGCTTGCTTTAGATATCTCCTTAAGCAGCTCGGATTCTACAAATTTTAATAGCATTATACCTACGTAAACGTGATGATCAGTTTGCTCACGTGATGGTAAGTGATACATCTGACAATGACAGGCAGTTTTGATGGAAATTATCAACAGTAGGTAGTCATTATTTCCGTCAACACTGTCCTGGTCTCGTCACCCGTGACGACAGATGTTAGGTCTCTTATACCCGGTAATTTTACTCGCTACAGAACCCTCATAACGAAACACAGAAGTTCAATACACTCGTATTTTACGGAACGATATCAGGCACTGCGGTAGTACCTATACAGACGAACCGGGCTCCGTTTCCAATAGTCCCATTCATTAATGAAGTAGGGAGAAGTATTTTAATTTTGAACCCCCTGCCCCATATAAGTATAATTAAGATTTCTCGATATAGATCGACCTTAGTCGTCCACGCGGGCTCAGTGCGAATTGGCCGACTTCACGCACACCTTTGAACCTCTTCGCAGGCGTGCGCGGGTTTCCTCACGATGTTTTCCTACACCGTAACACATATATAACTTACCATTATTATGTCTGTCGCAATTTTCGCAATCATCACTGTACTTCTCTTGTTTTATTTCATCATCATTGTCAATTTTCATCGGGGTAGGGCCACAACCTGCGGAAAGAACATGTTTTCTATGCTTATTAGCCGACCTGACGAAATTCATAGCACCTTTTAAATCTTACCAAAATCAACTTCCTTCACTTGGGGAAGGTCATGTAACATAATTATCAAGGCTATGTAGAGAAACCCAATTGTTATAACGGCTAGAACATAGCATGTGTGTAATAGATTAATCTAATGTTTGTTGTGAGTTTCCACCCGTGCTATGCATGACCATATAGGTGGCTGTTAACAAAATATTAATAACACCTTGATAACCATGTGACTCAACGCGCAATGGAGCGAGCTATGCTCGGGGTCTCTCTTAGGGATAAGATCAGAAATGATTTAATCCGTAAGAGAACTAAAGTTACCGACATAGCCCGCCGGATCAGCAAGTTGAAGTGGCAGTGGGCTGGTCACGTATGTCGCAGAACCGATGGCCGTTGGAGCAGACGAGTTCTGGAGTGGAGACCGCGTCTCGGCAAGCGTAGCGTAGGACGCCCTCCGGCCCGATGGACCGACGACTTGCGAAAGGTCGCTGGTGGAGGCTGGATGAGGAAAGCGGAGGACCGGGATATCTGGCGCGAAATGGGGGAGACCTATGTCCAGCAGTGGACTGCGATAGGTTGAATAGGAACCATGTGACTTGCAAAAAGTAACTTTAAAGATCATTAGTGTCTTTTAGGTAAGTATACTTACATCTAGAATATGAAGAAAATTATAAAATACCCTTACCATACCCATGCAGATGTATTTGAGCCTTTAGCATTTCCTCTTCACACTGTAATACTTGGAGTCGGAAGGAGTTGGCTTCCCTAAGGCGTGCAACACACATTGCACATATTAAACGCTCTGTAGGTTCACCATCTAAGTTGCATAGCTTTGGAAAACCATTTATTTGAGAAAAAAGTCGACTTATGATTGCTAACTAAAATGCTAACATGATTTGGCTAAGCGTTTGGCAGAGTCATCACACGATACGAAGGCTGGTCTTTATCTCGGAAAGAGAATTAGCCTCGCAATTCAGCGCGACAACGTGGCACCTTTCCACATGATGGTGACCTCAACCAGATATTTTATTTTTAGGGACTATTCCCTGTGAATAAAATATCATCACCAATATACACAAAAATTTACATGTATTTTCAAAAAAGTCAGATAATCATAGTTTGAACACTAGGAACAAACACAAACTTGCCGTTCCAAATCTCAGATTGCACAAGGTCCAGAACTCATTTGTGGGATTAAGCATTAAAATATTTAATAAGCTACCACAAAATGTAATTGATTTACCCCTGCATAAGTTTAAGTCTCATATAAAGTCAATTTTAATAAAAAAAGCTTACTATAGTATTGAAGATTATATAAATGATAAAAACTCATGGACATGTTGATTTCCATGCCTATTTTTGTTTTTTATGCCTACTTTTGTTTTTTTTTTTGTTATCATCTATTTAAATTAATATAATACTTAACTGCTTAATTGTACTTTTGTAGATTATTATATTTTTACCAATACTTAATATGATTAAAATTGTAAATATGATTTGCTTTATATAATTATTTTGATTACAAATGATTCTGTATTCAACACACATGTTTTGAAAAGAGTAACTACTGAGTTTCTTGCTGGTTTCTTCTCAGTGGAAAACTACCTCCCGAACCAGTGGTAGCTTCATTTGACATTCATAAGTATTCTATAAGGACCTAAACTAAAAACTAAAATTTTGTATTTATTTACGTTTTTAGGCTTTTTTGTAAATATGTATATATTTGAATTATTTTATTTTCTTACAACTTAGTTTATTAAATACTTATAGTAAGACAATAGTCAATGCAATTATATTTTGAGTACTAAAGTAAATAATTAATATTGTTAAACTTACAATGTTGATAAATCAGTGTTTTTTTACTTTCATATTATTTTTTAAACGTTATTTGAACTTTTAATTGCTGGTTTTTTTGGCTGTTTGTTTTCACTTTAGGTACTTGCATGTTATTCATGATAAATACTTACCAATAAACCAAAACATTCAAAGAACATATCAGAGTATATTTCTTTTTTTTCAATGTATTCATATTCCACGTTAAGTACACGACACTTTTTTGTAGCACCACAACATCTACACAATCCAAGGTCGTAAACTGGACCCTTTTTATTGTAACTAATGCTCATTTTATTAGTTATTTACGTTAAAAGATTTGAAAAACTTTTGAAAATCAATTTTCCTTAATTTTGCAAGTAAATGACAGATGTCATAAATGTCATAATACTTTTTTTGGCGTTTCGTTTCTTCATGAAATTTGTTGTATAAAAATGGTAATAGTAATCAAAGTGCTAATATATACTA
The DNA here is from genome assembly GCA_019425675.1 of Leucinodes orbonalis. Lineage (NCBI taxonomy): Eukaryota > Metazoa > Arthropoda > Insecta > Lepidoptera > Crambidae > Leucinodes > Leucinodes orbonalis. The sequence continues at coordinate 128,571 of PQWD01014006.1, read as the reverse complement.
CTAATTATCATTTTTGACCCTTTATGAAATGGATCATGCACATCCATTTCTACTCAAAATGCTTCGATGCACAATAAACAATAAACTAAGTTTAACTAAATCAAATTACCCTCAGTCTTTTTTTCTTTTCTGCATAATCAAGTTAATTATCGATTTAGCACAACACTATCTTTATTTTAATTGTAGTAAACATTTGACGTTTAATATGGCTTTTGTCGTGATTTATTTACATTTCATTGATTGAAATATATAATCCAATCTGTTCTGATATGGAGTACTATCAATAAATAGTAGAATGAGTGTCAAAAAGCCCAAGGGTCCTGTGTATGACCCAGGGCTCTGTAGATGTTGTGGGACCATGAAGAAATGTCGTATACTTAACATAGAATACGAAAGTTCGGGAGAGAAAGAAGTTTATTCTGATATGATCATGGACTGCTTTGGGTTGCTGGTAAGAATTATGGGATTTTATGACATAAATTATGTATGGAATGCTTTTTAATTCTTACTAGAAATGTTGAACAAAATTTGCACCCATACATATACTAATTTAACTTTGTAACTATTTAATTCACTTCCTAGCAATACTATCTTAGATCCCAATAAGAATCGACACTCTTTCAAGAAAATACATGCTAAATTTCAGTTCTTTCAGTTGTTTTGTAAAGTATTTTCTCCTTAGTGCATTGTCTCAAACACAAAAATTTCATGAGCTATAATTTATTCACAGCTTTCTCATCTTGATGGAAAACCTTCTGAACGCCTGGTCTGTGCGACTTGCGTCATGAGACTGCGGGAAGCGTTCACCTTCAGGAGACAAGTTCTTCGCTGTGAGGAAGCATTTTTACAGATGAAAATGTTAGATCTTGATGGAGAAAGTAAGTATTGCAATTAGAATTAAGTTAATACATTGGATTGGAGGTGAAAACAGGACTATTTTGCCCAACTAACCAAATTATAAATAAACAAACATTTATATGTATGAATATAGTATTTTTCTACATGTTTCCTTATTACATCAACTACCTGCCAATAAAAGTCCCGTCAAAATTGATTCAGCCATTTCAGAGGTCACTTGGAATAAACAGATAGATGGAACTTGCTGTGTTGAAACTTTTAAAATGCTTTTTAGTTTATGGTCCATATACATATTAATATGAGGGGTTTAAGCCAAAGGGACGTATAAAAAATAACCACTTTCAGTAAAAACTGAATATCTTTCTCAGTGTACCTACATTATTAAAAATATGGATTTGTATTTAAATTGGATTTGATCGATTTTAGAAACGATAAGTCAAATCAATAAAAGTGTTTTTCTTTAACACCCCTTTAGCTTGAAGCTCACAATATGCATGTAGTAAAAAAGCACCATCTAGCCCCAAGTTAAGGGTGAAGCATGTAGTATGGGTACTAAACAATGGATAAACATACTAATGTACATTTTTTTGTAAATACATACATATTATACATAGAAAACTCCCAGACCAATACAAACAGACATGTTCATGCGCACAAATGTTTGTACTGCCCGGGGATCAAATCCAGAACCCTTGGTGTAACAGTCAACATTTTAACCATTACACCAGATGGGTGTCGATTGTTACTACTATTAAAAGAAACGATTATTTCAATATGACAAGCAGACACTCAAATTTTATTCATATGTATAATTAATTTTCTTTCCCATAAGGCGCCTGTTGGTAGAATAACAAATTTATTGTTACAGTCCATGGAACTCGTATGGAGGAAGCGACTGTAGAAGGTGCGCCGAAGGTAGAAGTGGATGTGGTGAAGCTAGAACCACCGGAGGCTGATGAATCAGATGCGGACGTTCTGGCTGACGACACCCACTGTGAGTTTTTATATTCTTTTTTTTTCTACTGACATACACAGCGCGATCTAGTCCCAAACTAAGCATTTAGCCTGTATTTAGGTACTCAACAATGGATAAACATACTTAAATACAAGCATCATATTATGTATCATCATCAGCTCATTAAACATCCCCACCGAGGGGCACAAGCCTTGTACTGCCAGGGGATTGTACCCTTGGTGTAAGAGGCGATGTCTCAACCATTATACCAAATGGGTCCTCTTTTAATACGACGAGGTCGTTCGGATCTCGCGGAGAAACATAATTCTTGCGATTTTTCTTAGTTTCGTTAAACATTGCAGGCTTCAGGGCCGGATTAGCCATTTAGCAAGAATAGCAAATGCTACGGGCTCCGCGAATTTAGTAGCCCTGCGCTACACGTAGAAAGTTTGACTGCAACAAAATACATAATAATAATAATAAATATCCACTGACATTCACACAGCGCCATCTAGCCCCAAGTTAAGCATGAAGCCTGTATTATGGGTACTAAACAACAGATAAACATACTTATATACTTTTTTTTTGTAAATACATACATATTATACATAGAAAACACCCAGACCATTACAAACAGACATGTTCATGCACACAAATGTTTGTACTGCCCGGGGATCGAACCCGGAACCCTTGGTGTTGCAGTCTATGTCTCAACCACAACACCAAATCATCATCATCATCATCAGCTCATTAAACGTCCCCACCGAGGGGCACAAGCCTACCCGTATAGGGTGATTAGGCCTTAGTCGTCCATGCGGGCCCAGTGCGGATTGGACGACTTCACACACAACCTTCGAATCTCTTCGCAAGCGTGCATGAAGGTTTCCTCACGATGTTTTCCTTCACCGTAAGAGCGTCGGATAACGTACATATATTTTTCACCGTACGTAGCAACACCAAATGGGTCGTCTAAATTGTTCAGTTCTTATTATATGCATATAACTTATACAAGTGAAACTAAAGATATGCCTATACAAAGTCCTTCCATGTTTTGAAACCTGTAGATGCCACTACAGTTGAAATATTATTATGTCATTGAGAGACACACATTCGGAAGGTTACGATAGGGTTGCAACCAAAGTTTTAAAAGCGTGCAGGTATTGGCATACTTGACGAACTTAACTTTTGAAACTGGAGACATCATCTTCATTATTTCAGCCACATAATGTCCGCTGCTGAACATAGGCCTCCCCCAATAACTTCCACGCCGACCTGTCGGAAGCTATCTGCATCCAATGGGTACCCGCAACCTTCCTTAGGTCATCTGACCATCTTGTGGGCGGCCATCCCACGCTGCGCTTAAACTCCAGTATTTCCTGAAAAATTAAAGGTTTCAGTTATTAAGCCACTCTATAAAAAAAGGGACAGGCGGTTGATAATTAATTACTATCCTTTAGTGTTAATACTATTTCCAAAATTTTTGAAAAGGCATGCATCATAATCACATAGTATTATATTTACAAGCTTTTATAACACGTGAATTGTGCGAAATGTGTTAAAATTTAAAATTAATTTTAAGTTAACAGTAAAAGTTTAAGCGTATTTGAAGAAAATCTTGCTTCAAAAAGGTATTTTTTTACCTTTTTTTTTATGGCCCAGACGACGACAGCATAAAGTGTGAAGTGAAGGAGGACTCCAACTCTATGGACGACCTGCCTTTGGTGCTCGCGGCCGAGCGGATGCGCTCCGAGCCAACGGGGGACGGACTCGCTCGTCGGGGACTACGCGACACACACAGTGAGTAGCTATGGGACATACATGTTCCACACGAGGACAGCATACAGTGTGAAGTGAAGGAGGACTCGAACTGTACGGACGAGCTGCCTCTGGTGCTCCGAGCCAACGGGGGACGGACTCGCTCGTCGGGGACTACGCGACACACACAGTGAGTAGCTATGGGACATACATGTTCCACACGAGGACAGCATACAGTGTGAAGTGAAGGAGGACTCGAACTGTACGGACGAGCTGCCTCTGGTGCTCCGAGCCAACGGGGGACGGACTCGCTCGTCGGGGACTACGCGACACACACAGTGAGTAGCTATGGGACATACGTGTTCCACACGAGGACAGCATACAGTGTGAAGTGAAGGAGGACTCGAACTGTACGGACGAGCTGCCTCTGGTGCTCCGAGCCAACGGGGACGGACTCGCTCGTCGGGGACTACGCGACACACACACTGAGTAACTATGGTACATTGTCTAATATTATTATACCTAGGGCTTAGATGAACATTAAACTAACTAGACGCACAATCACGAAGAAACGTCAACAAAACGTAAACAAAATATATAAATATATATACTAGCTTTTGCTCGCGGCTTCGCTCGCGTTAAATTCGGGATAATATACCTCCACTTTCCTGTGAAAAAGTGTGTTTTCCTTAAAAAAGGGGTTATTTAATTTCCCAGTTTTTAAAGTGACAAGCAAAAAATTGGTATGCGAAGCGAAGAAGAAGAAGCATTGTTGCAGTGTTAAAATTATTCTGTTTTCGTTACCAGGAAAGTGGAGCCATGTTATCCCGAATTTAAAGCGAGCGAAGCCGCGGGCAAAAGCTAGTGTGGATATAATTGGTAAATACGGTGCTTTCCTCAAATCAATTGCTCATTTGCATCAAGGTACATTGTAGTTTGATTTCTTTTTATTTTGTTTCCATAGGTATTTGTTTATACATTTTATACGGAAGTTTTGTTTGTGCAAGCCGTGGCAGCCTATAATTACGGCATCGCTTAAATCAACGTGTGTCAAATACTGTAATTGAATTTAATAACCGTCCTTGTTGGTTGGCCAAATAAATAAATATATAAAAAAATACCTTTTTCAGAACTGCCGATGTCGAAAGTTCAACAGCTGATGCGCGAGCGAGACCCCACGTACATGACAGAGACGAACATACTGACAATAATCGAGTTCTCGTACGCGTGCCCGTTCAAATGTAGGCACAACCATCTGCTTTGCTACTACTGCGGGCAGAATTTTTCGGATCCGGTGAGATTTGGTTGTTGATTCTTACTAATGCGTAGTTTAAAATTCTTAGTTTATGCACTAATACACTCACTCACACAAACACATACACGCACACACATATCAAAAATATTTTTTTAAATACCCTTTATAGTTTTCTGAATAGGGCCAGTGTCAGCTGAGGTGCTTCTTTTTGCTAGCATTACTATGCCTACTGTTATAAAACAACCATTGTAACAAACATATTATGAGAGAAATAAACCATTTTATTATTATTATCTTGTTTCATTGTTCTGTGATTAGGCTTACAAAAAGCACTATGTGTTTAAATTAAAAAGTATAACGGGCACGCAAAACGCACACACACACGCATATGCACAAAATAAAATTACTTAAATCTTTTTGTATCCTTTGAACTATAAACTATCATAGTTCATCAAAAAATAGTTCTATTGTTAAATAATTGCACATCCCTCATCATCATCATCATCAGCTCATTAAACGTCCCCACCGAGGGGCACGAGCCTACCCGTATAGGGTGATTAGGCCTTAGTCGTCCACGCGGGCCCAGTGCGGATTGGACGACTTCACACACAACCTTCGAATCTCTTCGCAGGCGTGCATGAAGGTTTCCTCACGATGTTTTCCTTCACCGTATGAGCGTCGGATAACTTACATATATTTTCGAAATTCGAAAAAACAGGTACGTGTCGGGATTTGAACCACAGCCCTCCCGATAGGAAGGCGACAGTCCACACCACTGAGCCACCGACGCTAATGTTATGATATTTGTTAAAAATGTATGTATTTCAATTTTTACTTTCAGATGCTACTAAGGCAGCATACAGAGAACGTTCACAACCCGAAAAAGTTCAAAGTGACAGAACACAAGAACATGATCAAGGTGGACTTAACGCGAATAGACTGCAGACTCTGTCCCTCCACCATAACCAGTTTGGAGCAATTCAAACAGCACATATCGAGTGTGCACAACAAGAAATACTATTTCGACTACAAAGATTCGGTGTTGCCGTTTCGTTTGACGAAAAACGAGCTGAAGTGCGCGCTGTGTGAAGTGTTGTTTCCGTATTTCCACGCGTTGAATAAACATATGAATGTCCATTTCAGCAATTATGTGTGCGACCAGTGCGGACTGGGTTTTGTGGATAAGGGCAGGTTTGTGATGCACCAGCAGCGGCATGAAGAAGGTGATTTCCCTTGTGAGACCTGCGGGAAGATATTCAAGGCTCAGTATAACAGGTTAGTCTATACAGGTTGATATTATTTATCAGTAGCCAAATATTTTTTGTTAGTTTTTAAAAATAGCTAATTAAATATTAATAGAGTATAAATAAATAGTCATCTCGGGTAGTAAGTGTTTGTCGTATCACACATACATGTGTTGTAAATAACACGTTTAGCCATGCACAATCTAGTGACCTAGGTTCGTTTGACAGAGACTTAAATACAGCAAAACACATGTATTTTACTAACTTATATCATAATGGTTTGGCTCGTAATTAAAACACCCTGTATAATATGCATTTTGCCAATTATGTGTGCGATCAGTGCGGACTGGGTTTTGTGGATAAAGGCAGGTTTGTGATGCACCAGCAGCGGCATGAAGAAGGTGATTTCCCTTGTGAGACCTGCGGGAAGATATTCAAGGCTCAGTACAACAGGTTGGTGTTTTATATATAAGAAGTGTATACAGGGTGATTTCGAATATTCAAATCAAATATCAAATAATGGTTTATTTAATTAAAAAATATTAAATATATATGACAAACTCAAATTTCACGTAGGTTGGCAAATTTTCATTTTGCCTGAAATAGGTCTATTTGATTTATCAGTATCCAAATATTTTAGTTCGTTTTTTAAAATGGTTGATAAAATAGCGTCAAAAGCGTATAAATAGTCACGCTTGGGTCTAAGTGTATGTCTGTATTACACGTTAGTCATGCACAATCCGGTGACATAATGCAATAGATACTTAAAGCAAAACACATTTATTTTACTAATTTTATTATAAGGGTTTGGCTCGTAATATAAATAAACACCCTGTATATTTGTTTGTATGCCAATTATGTGTGCGACCAGTGCGGACTGGGTTTTGTGGATAAGGGCAGGTTTGTGATGCACCAGCAGCGGCATGAAGAAGGTGATTTCCCTTGTGAGACCTGCGGGAAGATATTCAAAGCTCAGTACAACAGGTTGGTGTATACAGGGTGATTAAAGTTACTTTTAATGAATGGTTAATAAAATATTAAAACAGTTTAAATAGTCACGCTCGGGTAGTGTTGGTCTTACAGTATAAAAGGTTTGTATGTTTTTTTTATAAAAGTTTATACAGGTGTTTTAATTTATCAGAAGCCAAATATTTTCTGTTAGTTTTTAAAAATGGTTGATAAAATATTGATAGATTATAAATAGTAACGGTTGGGTCTAAGTGTATGTCTATATTATACGTTTAGTCATGCACCCACGCACACGGTGACGTAATGCAATAGATACTTAAATTTTAAGGTTAGTGTATGAAATGAATGTATAATACTGAAAATTTTGAGGTTAGTGTATGTTATTTGTTTATTTTCAATTATTTTTTATATAACTAAAAAATAATTGAAAATAAACAAAACTGTTCGATAAGTCAAGAGATTTCGCGAGATCGATTGCGTACAATGCAAAGTAATATTTATTTATATTTCTGTGGCATACTATATTAAGTATTATTGTTAATACTACTGTGCTGCTTATTTGGTGGCTGCATTAGTGGAAATTTCTCGATCCCAAGACTAATAATCGTAGGACTTCTGCAGCTGCCACAGTTGCAGCATGTGTTTAAAATTTTAATTTTAGATTCTTTTTCTTATGCATGTCGTGGCAGCCTGTAATTAAGACATCACTTTAGCACTAAATTTAGATTTATGTAACCAAACATGTATATTCAGTGATTGTTTTGTTGGTTGTCCTTAATAAATAAATAAAAATAAAACTGCTGATATTCTACGTTCAGTATAATAGGTTGGTTCTGTATGAAGTGTCTGTGTACAGGGTACTTTTTTTTATCAAGGTGCAAATATTTTAGTAAAAAATTGCATATACATACTAACAAAATGTGAAACTGTGTGTCTGTTTGTCCTTCTTTCACGGCATAACGGAGCGACGAATTGACGTGTTTTTTATTGTTGTTGTAGGGATGTAGTAATAAATTAATAATAAAGGTCCACTGATATACTTACGGTGAAGGAAAACATCGTGAGGAATCCTGCGCACGCCTGCGAAGAGATTCAAAGGTTGTGCGTGAAGTCGGCCAATCTACACCTGGCTCGCGTGGACGACTAAGGCCTATACACCCTTACAGGCAGTGCACAGAGATCATGAATAGGGTATGCAAAGTTGACACTTATCGCAGAAACAATAAATAATTAACATATTTGTCAATTTAATGGCGACAGATCGTCTTCGGTTTCAAATCTGTAGATGTAATTTGGCGAACAAGTCTGTACGGTTTACGTACATCGAGTGATCGGATGGCCGCCATGCGCCTTGGGGTCGGCGTCAGCATTTTATAATTGTTCATAACTTTGATTTAATATCCTTAGTTTTAGTAAATTCTCGGACATAACAAGAAGTTGCTACCAAGCACACGACCGATGACCATATATCGCGCGTGCTCCTACCATTTCTTCATTACAATTTTACCATTCTAGTATATTAGTTATTTAAAGAAAGAAAGAAAAGAAAAATCTATTTATTGAAACGGAATTAAAATTAAGATATAAATAAGTTTACAAGTGTTAAAATTATCAAAATCACGTACTTTCAAGGGGTTCCCAAACTAAGCAAAGCCTGTATCTTGGAAAACAAATTTCCAATGGATAACAGAATTTTATTGAATAAATTAAGTAAATTGGTCATAATAAAAGGTAATGAGTAGTGTGCGAGTTTGTGAGTATATGTAGGTATGTTAATCTGTATGAGTTATTTTCAGTTTGGGATGGGAATTTTGAGTTTGGTCATAGTCAAGAGCACAAAAAAAACTGCATTAGCTTTAATTTTGCTTCCATCACAGTGATATCACTAAAACAGCAACTCTTAGAAACAGTATTGTAAACTGAGACGTGACAGTAACGAGGGGATATTTTGGCAAAACTGGTTTTAATACGTGGCACAGCCAAATTAGCAATTCGTCTCCCACTCCCTGAAGGGATTGGCTTAACGCCAGATCGGTGGATGGACAGACAAGCATTAACAATAAATAATTGTCTCTAACTCGTAAAAGATTAGCTCTGAATATAAGGCATTGGTGGAATATATGAAAGGCTTTCTTAGCACCACCTTAAGAACTGCGCGCTTGACTATTTGGCAATACAGTTCATACCTTTCTTACCCGTGACTTTATCTTACCAATCATCTCCAGATGTACGAACCATACAATGTCATATGTGTGCGATTATTCGCGTTGTCTGGACGCACAGGGTATACACTGATAATTTTTATATATAGAGTGCAAGCCACTGTTTACAGGTAGAGGGCCCGAGGGGTGGGGACGTTTAATGAGCTGACGATTAATTGTTCCCCCAGGGATCTTCACATAGACCGTGTGCACATGAAACGCGGGCGTGTGTACTGTCCAAAATGCGATGTCAAACTGATGTCGTACCCGCAAAAGTTGAAGCACCTGGTGGAAGTGCACGGCGAGCAGCCCCTCTCTTTCCCTTGCAATATGTGCGATAAGGTAAAACATTTCTCATTGTTGCAATATGACATGCTTTGCCACGAATAAATGAATATCCACTGACATTCACACAGCGTCATCTAGCCCCAAGTTAAGCGAAGCCTGTATTATGGTTACTAAACAACGGATAAACATACTTATATATATGTTTTAAATACATACATATGATACATAGAAAATGCCCAGACAAACAGACATGTTCATGCACACAAAATGTTTGTACTGCCCGGGGATCGGACCCGGAACCCTTGGTGTTGCAGTCGACGTCTCAATCGCAACACCAAATGTGTCGTTTTTTTATTGTCCATAACTAAATATACATATGCATGTTTGATAACACTAAGCACTTAGGTATACACTTACAAAGAAGGTACGTATCTGATGGTGAGTGATACGCCTGACCATGATAGAACAGCATGGAAGGAGACCAACAACTGACAGTAATTCTCCATTAATGCCGCACTGCGCCCGACACCGAAGACAACAGATGTTAGGTCTTATATCGGTAATTTCACTAGCTACAGTGCCCTTATACCGAAACACAAAAGTGCATAACACTCCTTTTCACGGGATAATATCAATATTGCAGTGGTAGTTAGACGACTAGGTATCGAGTCTACCGCCTAGTAAAAGCATGCATTGGTCGTATAATAATATTCCCAACATAATATTACCTGTTTATTGTTATGAGGCTGAATCTGGCTGAAAAATGTAGCAGAAAAAACGCAATGGTCTGGGACGAAAACAGACTGGGTACCAAAAAAGGTGGTTTTCATTTATAACCTTTGATTGCAACTATTTTAAATATTTTTTTAACATATTGGATTGAAAACAGGGGTGAGTTATTTTTAGTCCCAAGCCATCGCGTTTTTTTGCTAGAATCTTCTACCAGTTTCAGCCTCGTGAACAATAATTCTGTGTTCGTTCATTTGTAACTTTATGATTGTACATTTGAGTAAAATTGTGTATGTGGTTAATGAGTTTCTTTCTTTCTTTCTTTTTCTTTTTTTATTTATAGAATCAATGATGTAACCAATTTTATATTTTGCAGGTGTGCGAAACAAGACGGACGCTAACAATTCATAGAAGGAAAGACCATTTGAAAGACTATAGGTACGTAACTAGTTTTTCCTTTCGTACGACCGTGTCGTGTAATGGTTGAGATATTGGCTACTACACCAAGGGTACCGGGTTCCAGTGGTGTGCACTCCATATATGCAAATAAGCAGTGCATCCCATGTGCGTCCAGACAACCCGGAAATCGCCAACATGTTAAATTATTCCCACTTATTCGCTCATTTTCGTCTACAGCTTTAAAACCATAGGCGATCAGTTGACATCAACAGCACTCAATTTGACCAAAAATACATTATCTATTTTGACGACCCATTTGGTGTCGCGGTTGAGACGTCGACTGCAACACCAAGGGTTCCGGGTTCGATCCCCGTGCAGTACAAACATTGTAAAGGTCTGCGTGTTTTCTATGTATATAAGTATGACTATCCAAAAAAAAATATATAAATTTGTTTATCCGTTGTTTAGTACCCATAATACAGTATTCGAGCTGAACTTGGGGCTCGATGGCGCTGTGTAAATGTCAGTGGATATTTATTTATTGTTTTTGCGATTACTGTAACTCACTGCGTACCCTACTTATAATATCCACTGCATTCAGGCGAAGGTATTAGTGATTTGATTTTATTTATCTATCCAGATACGAATGCCAGTGTTGCGGGCAGAAGTTCTTCACGCGTTTCGCCCTCAACAATCACATGCCGACGCACACGGGCGAGCGCAACTTCAAGTGTAAAGTGTGCGAGAAGGCGTACCCCAGACTGAAGACGCTCAAGGACCATATGCGGATACATACGAATGATCGACGGTATAGGTGAGCAATCATGATCCAGTCATTGTAGGTTTTAAATAAATATCATCTGACATTTACACAGCGCCATCTAGCCCCAAGTTAAGCGTGAAGCCTGTATTATTGGTACTAAACAACGGATAAACATACTTATATATATTTTTTAATGCATTAATATTATACATAGAAAACTCCCAGACCATTATAAATAAATAAATATAAATATCCACTGACATTAACACAGCGCCATCTAGTCCCAAGTTAAGCGTGAAGCCTGTATTATGGGTACTAAACAACAGATAAATATACTCACATACATTTTTTTTTTGTAAATACATACATATTATACTTAGAAAACACCCAGACCATTACAAACAGACATGTTCATGCACACAAATGTTTGTACTGCCCGGGGATCGAACCCGGAACCCTTGGTGTTGCAGCCGACCTCTCAACCGCAACACCAAATGGGTCGTCGAATCCCATCCCAATTTAGGTCTTGATATACGTGGTACAGCATACAATACCGTTTGTGAGTGTAAAATATTTATATACATAATGTGCGGGTAAAGAATCTTCAATGCCAAAACTGAAAGCCGGTAAAATAGCGATTTGGATTGAAACCAGAACAAAAGATACAGAAAAAAAAACTCGTTTGACATTACCATTGTTATAGGTTACTTACACCCTAATCCAAACATTACATAGTCTATAGTCAAACTTAATCAGTTTATGACTGAAAAATTAAAAGCCGATGCTTCTGATGTGTGTTGGTTTAATGTATCAGATGTGTGGCTTAACGAAGCGATTTGATGTTATGTTTTACTGCGGAACGCGAGTCACACCGCGTGGAACAGTTAGTTTTATATATATCGTTCGTTTCAGATGCCACATATGCGGCCAGGCGTTCATACAGAACTGCAGTCTGAAAGGGCATATGAAGAGTCAACATCCTGAGTATGGATAAAATTGGGGAAGCGAAGATATTTTATACCTGGACATCACTTAAATTATTTATAATCAATTACTAAAAAAAAAAAAGATTTTACTGTTTGTTTGAATTGAATAATAATAATAATAAATATCGTTTATCTATACATACATATAAGTTAATGGTGTGTCAGTTTGTAAGACTGAAATAACAATTTCTTTTCCTCATTCATATGAATATATACCAACACCTAAACAACATTTAAAAAAATGTTTGTTCCGGGTAATATCTGAAACGGCTGGACCGATTTGGACGGGACTTTTTGGGCAGGTAGCTGATGTAATAAGAAAAACATAGAATTTTTATTAAAAAACTTGTTTTGAAAAATAAAGCAAAAATGTACCGCGCGGCGCGCAGCTCATGGCGTGTAGGTTCGCGCTACGTTTTACTGCGGGAGAATATTTTATACCGCGGGTAATGCCGCGCGGAAAAGCTAGTTACTCAATAAGCTTAACAATCTTGTGGTAAGACAGCACCTGTTATTAAAAAAATAAACATCCACTGACATTCACACAGCGCCTTATAGCCCCATATAACTTAGGAGCTTGTAATTAGGTTTTTTTTTATTGTTATAATTGTATAGGAACAGTCAGGATGATCACGATAGTAAGTGATATACCTGACCATTACAGAGCGGTATTGAAGGAGACCAACAACCGATAGACAGTTATTATTCTCCATCAATGCCGCACTGCGCCCGTCACCCGACAGATGTTAGGTCTCTTATACCAGACGACAGATGTTAGGTCTCTTATACCCGGTAATTTCACTAGCTACAGTACCCTCATCCCGGAACACAAGTGCATAGCACTCCTGTTTCACGGGACGATATCATATGTACCGATAAATAACTGATCAACATACTAATGTTTTTTTTTGTGAATACGTACATATTATTCATAGAAACATCCAGACCAAACAGATATGTTCTTGCATGTTTGTATTGCCCGGGGATCGAACTCGGAACTCTGATGTAGCACCGTCTCGACCATTAGAATAGAATAGAAAACGTTTATTTGACCACACAAAACACGAATATACATTTTCACCATTAGCTTCTGAATTCTCAGCTACAATATAAATAAATATCCACTGACATTCACACAGCGCCATCTAGCCCCAAGTTAAGCGTTAAGCCTGTAGTATGGGTACTAAACAACGGATAAACATACATATATATGTTTTTTTGTAAATACATACATATTATACATAAAAAACACCCAGACCATTACAAACAGACATGTTTGTACCTTGAACCTTGGTGTTGTGGCCGACCTCTCAACCGCAACACCAAATGGGTCGTCAATAAGTGGGGCGCTTTTAGTAGGTATAGGTAATAAACATACTGTATACTTTTTTTAAATACCTACCCTACTTACATAATAAACAGAAATTATTCAGTGTTCTCTTGTAGACTTTTAGAAATACTCAGAACAATATAAATAAACATGTTTAAGTTAATAACACAAATGTTAGTACCGCCCAGGGACCACACCCGGAACCCTTGGTATTACAATAAATTTCCCATTTCCTACGATTTTGCCAATGTCACGTCGTGCAATAAATATACACGGAACCTCGAAGTGAAACCATTTCTTCCCACATTTTTTTTTAAATTTTCCTTTTTGAATCTTAGCTGTTAGCTGTTATCCCATCTAATAATGCCATAATCCCATCATTCGAAAACATAAAACCTAGGCAAAAAACATTGTTTTCCTTTTCATTCGCACACATTTCTCTTGCTCACACATGAATAGTGATGCTAACAACACCTAGAGATAGTATTACAATATCGATTGAACATTATGTATCAATAACTGGTTTATGGTTCAGAGACAATAACTGACAGGACAGTTTGTATGACTGTTACATATGGTGCAAAATGGGGAGACCTATGTCCAGTTGTGAACTAACACTATCTTGTTTATGCTATCGCTTCCTCAGTCTACTGGACATATTTGTGACCCACCTAACCAGATATTCCGGTACTCCGTTTTTCACATCTATCCGCCACCAGCGACCATTCGTAAGTCATCGGTCTATGGGCCCAGAGAACGTCCTGGCCCGTAGGCCACTTGCCAAGCGCGCAAACCTCCACTTCTTTGATAAGGATACAGTCAAACCGTCTCGTGAATCTAAGCTAGCACACTAAGCCTGTGACTAAGCACAACTCAAAACCCGTCTTAGGGTCCGGTTGAAAGTACTGTTGCCATAAGTTAAGGGAGTCCATTTATTCTAGACGTAGCATACCATACTTTTGTACGAACATCTCAAAACTGAATGCTTAATATAATAACTAGCTTTTGCTCGCGGTTGCGCTTGCGTTAAGAAGCATTATTTTTCATCCCCTATTTATCCCCTTGGGTGTAGAATTAATAAAAGTTCTTTCTTAACGGATGCCTACGTCGTAATATCTATCTGCATCATTGACGTAATACATCGTCCTAGATCGATATGCCTAATTTCATCCCGGTCTGTCTAATGATTTGAGCTATGCGTTGACAGATTATTATGTCGGTCAGTCACCTTTGGGATATATAGATTAAGCTCAACCTATCATCATCATCATCAGCTCATTAAACGTCCCCACCGAGGGGTACGAGCCTACCCGTATAGGGTGATTAGGCCTTAGTCGTCCACGCGGGCCCAGTGCGGATTGGACGACTTCACACACCTTCGAATCTCTTCGCAGGCGTGCATGAAGCTTTCCTCACGTTTTCCTTCACCGTAAGAGCGTCGGATAACGTACATATATTTTTCGAAAATTCGAAAATACATTGGTACGTGTCGGGATTTGAACCTCAGCCCTCCCGGTAGGAAGGCGACAGTCCACACCACTGAGTCACCGACGCTCATTCTATATTTTAACCAACCTATATTTTAGCCAAATTCAAATTTACTAAACTATAATTATTCCGTTCCGTTTTATTTAATCAAACATACGGAACGGAATAATTATAGTTATAAATAATAAGTAACTAAACACCTACACCCAGCAAACAGTTACTCCGAGAGCAAACACTAACGTGTACTCCAGTGTGCTGGGTTGGGATGGAATGCACGACGCCTAACACATTTTTTAGATTTAATGAAACCTCCGGTATTGGGTCCCTATTTCTATTATGTGGCCGTCTGTGTGTCCATCTGGCTGTCAGTGGCTGTCACTAGGCTGTAACTCAACAACTGGGATGGCAAGACTAAGACAGTTTAAATAAAGGACCACAGTCGCGTGCTTGTCGAAGTATTGATTTTAGTGACGTGTGTAGTGATTGATTTTAGTGATAATAATACCGAATAAATAATTAGATAAAATTTGACATGGAGAAATGAAAGCAATCTTTAAAAAAAATGTTGGCAGTCTCACATTTTTTTAAAGATGATGACAGGGTGGGAAAGCTGCATAATTTATGATAAATCGAATATACTAAGTAGGTAATATACTACGACTAAGTATATTACGTTGGTACTAAAAACTATCAAACAAACAAATAATTTATTTATATATCTATATTTCAGTATTTATTATTTCTTTTTTATAGTCAATATTTTAAAATATTACTCCCTTAAATCAATATTTGACGACGCTCTGATTGACAAACCATTTGACGCTAACCACTAACTACGCAGTGTCACAACACTAGCCCCGCAGCTTTTCCATCAATGGCGTGGGTCTGAGTTTTCTGTGATGTGTAATATTAAAATAATTATGTTCAAGGCTTGTTTCATGCACAAGAGTTTTAGTTAGTGTTTTTATATAATAATGAAAGCTTTGTTTTATGTGAAAGTAGATATATAGTGTTAATAATGGCAGCGAAAACTACTGATTGGCGGCCGGGACGACCGTCTGCCGCTGTTGTTTTCCGAAGGCTGTTACAAAGATATATCAACGGAATATTTCTGGATGGGCAAAAGAGAAGTCTATGCGGAAATGCTGTCGGAAACACTCAATTTAACCGTAAGTTCTTTCTCTCCTATTTCTTAAGACCCTTATTGGCGTCCATTTTCTTCCATCATCGAAGCAAGTTTTAAGGATAACCCGGCCGTTTATGAAGGGCATGCGTGCAGTTGTTTACTATGCTCACGGAGTGCATCTAAATTTTAGATGGGTTATTAAAATCAATACCTTGCTTTTTTTTAGCCCTGTGAACTTGAGCCATTCTTTGTTGTATGGCAAGATTATTTAGGAACTCTTTAAAGTTGTCAGGACATCAAAGTTTTACTGGAGGTCTTAAGAAAAACAAATTTTAAGTTAATTTTAAAATAATAAAATTAATGCATTTTTTTAATGATATTTCTAATATCTTTAATGTATTTTATTTGTCCTCACAACCCAGTAAATAATATTGAAATATTCCTAATTACATTTGAATGGCACCCTTAATCTTTATAACAATATTAGCTATTAATCACCAGCTCTTTATTAAGGATAACAAACAATAACTCTCAGGGAAATATTTTAAGTCTTACTAAGTTTAAGAGTCACTGTGCCACCAGCACCATTATCCACATATTTATTAATTTAAAATTTAGTTAGGAAGTACACAAAAAAAGAAAAAAGTTGTTCTTTATTATTGCAAAGGTACAAATGTAGTCTCAATGTTACAAGCTACACAGTAAGAGATGAAAAGGATATCATAGCTCTAATTGGATTAATTTTTAAAACAAATTATCATAGATGGTACTTGGAACTGAAATACAATTCCATACAAAGAAACCATACTGTGAGTACTATATTATTATGTTACAAAGTGAACAGGACTGTCAGGATTCTCACCTGATGGTGAGTGATACGCCTAACCATAACAGAGGGGCATTGAAGGAGACTGATATACAGCTATTATACTTCATCAATACCACACTGCACCCGTCACCCGAGACAACAGATGTTAGGTCACGAACTCCAGTTCACCCTACTGAAAGCTGTGCCCACTACTTAGGGAAACAAACTAATTTGATGCACAATCTTACTGAAAGTGTCTATGTCATTAGTCTACCCATTGCATTAGTTGGGCAGAATTTTCATTCATAATCACGTAGCTCGCTACATGTCATTATGACAGTAGTGTGCTCATGCTTTTAATTTTGTACTCTTTCTATGGTGCATTAAGGTCGAAATTTTAATGAATAATTTTACATTCTAAATATGATAATAAGAATAAGAATATATTTATTGTCTCTCTTCAAACATTTAACAAATATAAATTCAAAATTTTACAAAAAACAAGTACTTTAAGTCAAAGAGAAGGAGCTCAGCTGAGTTTGCAACGAGATCAATCCCGAGCATCGCTGTTTTTCAGCTACTCCCCTTACCCTCTGAGATGTTGTTGGAAGGCCTAGGTTATGCTTGGTTGACAATTTTTAATATTATATAAGTATGGTGCGTTTTTATAATTAGTTAAACAATGACAGAGAAAAAACATAAATCCTACTTTATTTCTGCCCGAACTTTCTGTGTGTACATGTAAGAGGTATTTCTGTTGGTGAGTGTGTAATTGATTATTTATAAATGAGTGTGTGAGCGTATGTGTATGTATAATGATGTGTCCAGGTGTCTTGCACATTTTTTGGTTGGCATTTCTTTGTGATTGTGCATCTTGATAATTTATTGTTTATTTAAGGCCCATGATAAATCAATATTACAAACAGACAAGTAGTATAGATTATATACACACATAGTGTCACTGCATATTATAAAACAAAGCTATTATTTTTTTATTTATTTTATTTTAATTTTATTTAGGAGGTTTTTTTAATAGATGAAGTGATTCAAGAGAATGGTTTATATATGTATATAAAAGCATCCATTAAATAATGAAGAAATACTGTTATTTTTGAGGTTTCGTAATGTTGTAAATAATTAATTTTTCCATTTACATTGCCAACGTAGGCTGAACCCTGCAAGATTTATCAAATAATGTACAAGTTGTACACATTGAAAAGGTCTACAGAAAACTGCGATGGTATGTGTCTATCCCTTATGTATATCTCACAATAACATTTTTTTGTTATTTACTTTCTACAACAAATAATGGCAAATTTTCCAAGCGATTTTAACCAATACAGCATTAATCCTTATCCAATTAAATACCTTAAATTGTTGATTTTGTATGGACCTATATGCCCCATTACAGGATTTTATTTAAATGAATATTTTCGAAGATATTATAGATTTAAAATTGCGGCACGTAGCGTTTGCGGCGGTACCGGCCGACCGGGCAGGCGGGAGCGTGCCTATAATGAATATCACCATTGCACCCGTGCAAACCATAGGCGGGTCGCTAGTAGATTATATATTAATAATAATACTGAACCTATATCCCACCAGATCGCATACTCCCAGTCTGGTGGGCCAAACAGCAACAGTCGGCTGATCTGCGAGCCGTGCATCTCCCGTCTGAGGGACGCGTCCGACTTCAAGCGGCAGGTGCAGGAGTGCGAGAAGTCCTTCATGCAGTACCTGGACCCTGTCGGTGTCAACGAGCTTGATTGTAAGTTTACATTTCGCAGGTAGGCAAGCGTCGGTGGCTGCAGGATCAGATCCCGCCACGTATAGTACGATCCAAGAAAGATGATGTTGATGATGATGACAAATGGCGACCTTCTGCGCATGATAGGGGACTATTTGAATGATAGTGAAATATTGAAACATGATATGAGCGTAAACAAAATACAAAAAATTCCGACGTCGCCCGCCACAAGTCCTACAAAGGGTCCTAAAAAAGAAGTTCAGCGCAGTGGTCAAAATTTGCAAATAGTATTACATATACCCAAATGTATATTCGAATTTTCGAAATTGTATGTACGTTTATCCGACGGTCTTCTTTTTACGGTGAAGGAAAACATCGTGAGGAAACCCGCGCCTGCCGGACCAACCAACCGTCTATCCGTCCGCCCGGATGTCACACTCATTTTTCTCCGAAACTTTTAGCACTACACTGTTCAAACTCTGTAAGTATATGTATTCTGTGAATCGCTATAAGGTTTTGACAAGGAACTTAAAAAAGATTTTTGGTTTGGATAATAATAAATACTTTTTGCTGTCTCATTGGTCACGAACCGTTTTCTTAAAGGCTCTATGGTTATTTCAGCATTTTTTGTACAAATAATCTTTCGGTAGTGTTACGATACTTTTTTTTTGTAAATACATACATATTATTCATAGAAACACCCAAACCAATACAAACAGACATGTTCATGCACACAAATATTTGTACTGCCGGGGATCGAACCCGGAACCCGTTGGTGTAGTAGCCGACGTCTCGACCATTACACCACATGGGTAGTCAAAAAACAACCAAATCTTAATTTCAATAAAGCAAACATGGCGACAGCGTGGCTGCATTTGTGAATGCGCGTAAGGTATATTGATTACCCGTCTGCGCAACTCTTAATTATGTATGCGAAGGGTCGGAGACTCAATGGCGTGGACTGTTGCCTTCCCATCGGGAGGGCGCAGGTTCAAATCGCGCCATGTACCAATGTGTTTTCGAATTTTAGAAATTACATGTACGTTATACAATGCTCTTACGGTGAAGGAAAACATCGTGAGGAAACCTGAGCACGCCTGTGAAGAGAATCAAAGATGGTGCGTGAAGTCGTCCAACCCGCACTGGGCCCGCGAGGACGACTAAGGCCTAAACATCCTATACGGGTAGGCTCGTGCCCCTTGGTGGGGGCGTTTAATGAGCTGATGATGATGAAAAGGGTGACTAGGTACAGTAAGCGGAGTTGTTATGCGTTGAGATTTATTGGTTGTCTAGTTTAGGAACGATTTGTTCGCGGAATGACTACACTCTGTAGTTACAATACAACACATGACTAAAAAATAGTTATGTTTGAGAAATGAGTATAGATTAAACTTAATTGAAGTATTGAAAATGAATAAAAGATTTTACTTTATCACACTTGTTAAAAATCTTTTTTTAAAGTTTTCTGGGCTTTCCAGGGATTTCGCGCGTCATAGTTGCCATAACAGCCTAAAATGTCCAACTGACTGCTGAATAAAGACTTCCCTTAATTCTTTCCACGATAGCCGAGATAAATGATTTATTTTTGACAATATCCTATGGCATATTGTCAAAAATCGGGACAAAATCGATAGGCCGCCGGAACCCGGGACAATGCCTTCGAAATCGACACTGTCCCGGCAAAATCGGAAAGGGTGGCAACTCTGTAAGGAGGAGGCAAAGAGTTCCATTCCTTTTTTATTGGGCATCTAGCTAGTGTATTGTTTATCTAAGTATGATGATGACTATAAATACGTATGTTTGCCCGCAGCACTGCCGGCGGAGCCTCTGGACACACACGTGAAGGTGGAACGGGTGAAAGAGGAGAAAGAGGCCAGCGACAATGAGTTCGATGATCGCGTCGGATTCCAGGACGAGGACGATGACGATGATCGTTAGTATACTTATCCCTAGACAATAGAATACGAGACTTTATGGTATTGTTGAGAGATGTTAAAATTAATTACAGTAGAACGCCGATTAACCGAATCGCCAATTATCCGAATCGGTCCTTAACCTCTATTATCGTTGTGAATTTTAACACTTTGTATTCTTGGTAGAGCGTCGGTGGCTCAGTGGTGTGGACTGTCGCCTTCCTACCGGGAGGGCTGAGGTTCAAATCCCGACACGTACCAATGTATTTTCGAATTTTCGAAAATAAATGTACGTTATCCGACGCTCTTACGGTGAAGGAAAACATCGTGAGGAAACCTTCATGCACGCCTGCGAAGAGATTCGAAGGTTGTGTGTGAAGTCGTCCAATCCGCACTGGGCCCGCGTGGACGACTAAGGCCTAATCACCCTATACGGGTAGGCTCGTGCCCCTCGGTGGGGACGTCTAATGAGCTGATGATGATGTATTCTTGGTAAGGCCTGATGGGGTTGCAACTTTATCTGATCGAGTGAGCTTCAAGCTTCAAGTGAGCGTTATTCTTTAACTGTGTTTGTTATAGAATAATATGAAATAGTTCTTACGATTCCAGTACCCATTATTGGGCTATGTTTGAGTTTGGCCATACAACGCTTGAATGTTGCCAGCTAGCTATGTCACAGGCAAGTGACAGCGATCTGGGGCACCTTTTTACATTTTGTAGGTTTGTTAGTTTATACATTACAGATGCAGTCAATTACAGTCTTAAGTTTCATCAATAAAATATACATCCTGGACTGCAGCTCTAACTATGTTGGCGCATAATGTACCAAATTAACTGTAATGAGATTATTATTTATTTATTATATATGTCTATAGTTATTATAATTTATTTTAAAAGATTTTATTTTTAGGTTAGTAATTTTTTAATTAAGAATGAATTTCATTATTAACGTTCACATTCTATTCTAGTCGACGACGAACCGCTCACAAAATTGGCGAGCAGGATGCCCAAGAAAGAGTCGGTGGACCTCCTCGATCTGTTGGACAACGCGAAAGCGGGCGAGAAGCGCAAATCCACGTCCAAAACGAAAGCTGGCACGGCTAAGAAGGCCAAAACGAAGAAAGAGGCCAAACCGACCACCAGTAAAGCGAAGCCTGAGAAGAAAAAGAAAGGTAGGCATCCTTTTTTTGTGGTTTTACACTTTGGTATGGGAAGTTGCGGTCAATATTAGTGAATAAAATCAATTTAAAGTCCTTAAAGAACACTTTTGAATGTCAAATGATGCTACCTGGCTTGGGTTGTAATTTCTACAGAGAAGAATCCAGCAAGAATCTCAGTACATGGTTACTTTTTCCAAATTTTGTGTTATTGTTTGTAATTTAAATATTTATATCATCATCATTATAGCCTTATAAATAAATAAATAAATATCCACTGACATTCACACAGCGCCATCTAGTCCCAAGTTAAGCGTGAAGCCTGTATTATGGGTACTAAACAACAGAGAAATATACTCACATACATTTTTTTTTTTGTAAATACATACATATTATACTTAGAAAACACCCAGACCATTACAAACAGACATGTTCATGCACACAAATGTTTGTACTGCCCGGGGATCGAACCCGGAACCCTTGGTGTTGCAGCCGACCTCTCAACCGCAACACCAAATGGGTCTTATATGTCCACTGCTGAACGAATGCCTCTCCTAATGATTTCCACTTGGGCTGATCCCTAGCATTTGACATCCAATAATAATATTATTATATAGTTACTATTAATTATATTAATTAAACAGCAGATTCATAATTATATTGTTTAACATAATATGCTAGTTAATATGTTTAAAGACTTGCTGGGTATACTTGTGGTATTGAAATGTAATAAAAACTTATTACAGAAAAACTCATAACAAATCTAAAAAGCCCACAATGAAATCTTAAGAAACTGTTTAATGTTAAAGCTCGCTAAGCTCTGAAAAGAGTTCATAGTTTTCAATATGATTATTTCCATTCTTAAATATTCAATGAAAAATAATAATAAAATCTAATTGACTGCAGCACCCTATAACAAAGTTCAAAGTGACAGATATTTAGTTGGAATAATTATGTATTCAATTAGTAGACTTCCTAAATATGTTTTAATATAAGTATCCACTAAAGTTCATACAGTGCCATCTCAATTTGATATTTTTTATGTTTAAATAATATTTTTTATATAAGAGCGTCGGTGGCTCAGTGGTGGTGTAGACTGTCGCCTTCCTACCAAAGGGCTGAGGTTCAAATCCCGACACGTACCAATGTATTTTCGAATTTTCGAAAATATATGTACATTATCCGACGCTCTTACGGTGAAGGAAAACATCGTGAGGAAACCTTCATGCACGCCTGCGAAGAGATTCGAAGGTTGTGTGTGAAGTCGTCCAATCCGCACTGGGCCCGCGTGGACGACTAAGGCCTAATCACCCTATACGGGTAGGCTCGTGCCCCTCGGTGGAGACGTTTATTGAGCTGATGATGATGAATATTTTTTATTAATCTCGTACGTAAATAATAATAATGTTAATAAGTTTTAGATGAGATAATATTATTCAAATAAATAGTACAAATGGGGAAGACATATGTCCTGCAGTGGACTGCGATAGGTTGAATCGATAGATAGATAGAAATAGTACAAACAGAACATATTTGATTATTTGTTTGTATTGAAATTGTTCTGAAACTTTAGATTCATTTTGAAATAATTGGTTACCATTTATAAAGTTAGGGGTCCTTAGTAAAAACATGAAATACCTGCTTGAAAATGGTAAACAAGAAACTAATGAAAGTTTTAGAAATTCGCAACCGAAAATCTGTCACTAATTATATCTTAAATGTTTCTGCATGTTTTGTGTGTAACATCGTACGGATATGTCTCGTTATAAAACAATGTTCCAAACGTAATGCGACTCTTAACTATATTATATAAAAAATAGTACTTATAGAAACCTTTATTATACTTTTGAAAGCCTAATTAATATAATTTAAACATTTTTAATGCATAATTATATAAAATGTCATTTGACCACTAACATGTTTATAATTTTTCTAATTCAAATGTGTATAAACATGTGAATTGTTACGTCGCATAAGTTTGTAACATGCAGAGCTTATAATCAATATTATAGAATTGAATTGTGTTTTTATTTACTATTGTCGGCCCGATGTCATTCGTTAAAAATAAGTGTATAAATTATATTTCGTATCAGACGTGTGTATAAATTATATTTCAAACATGTGTGTTAATTATAATCGTTTGACATCGGGATTATTTTTAGGTTTGTCAGTGGTGTAATGTCAATGCAATACAAATTATGTTTTATGTTTTCGAGGTTCAATTAGCGGATATAATTATGGAAACTACTGTTTTGGGGGTTTATATCCCGGCCGAATAGACGAGCGGTTGGCTTAAGTTTTGTTACGTTAATGAATATTGGTCATCATTTTCCATTAAATAGGATAGGTATATTATATAGAGATATATTGATGATAAATTATTCTGAACAACACGGACTCGGGTTCGAACCTCGATCGGGTTTTTTTAGATTGGTATGGCTAGTTCAATATAATTCATTATAGTTCATTCTCCTGTACACAATGAGCAATTATTTCATAATGAATAGCACATAATAATTTAAAAATGATTTACATTAAATTTGTACTTGATATTTTACCTGAAGGTTCTTAAAATTTTAACTAATGAATGACGAATGCGAATCATCTCCAAATATTACCAAGCAATATGTGCCCAAATAACAACGGAGCAGACCACCAAGCGGCTAGTACGGATACTGAAAGTATCCGGGTTCGATTCCCGTGAAAAATTCGTAATACCGATTCGCGCCACGTCATAATTCAGGTGAGTGTTAGTCAAGTAATTTGTTAAGACAGCTCTGTTACTGTTCCGATGGTTTTTGCTTTACGAAGCTAAAGTCATCGGCAGTCGGATGATTTGTGATGATAAGAGACATATCCGTATGATCTATACGCCACTGATAGTTATTAGAACGATCCAATGTCCAAAATTATATATGGAAGTATGATTTCATATGTTTTTAAATATATATTTCAATCGGTAAAGAGTAGAACCGTTTTCCGGGCATACATGGTCGTAGACACGAAGATGGTCATAGATTATTGTCTTATTCTATTAACTACTAAAATAGTTTTCGAGAAGCGCGACAGATGGTGGATTTATCTATATTGTATGGCACCAGTTACTGTCTAGAGTTGTATACTTATGTTTATATAGAAGACCGTAGCCTCTTCATGAGCTCTCTACTAATTTACGAATTGAATTTATATATAAATTGGACTGTCGTTCAAATAATTACACGGTGGTACGTAACAAATTCGAAATAACGGTGTGGGGTACATTTGATATGTCACGTACAGCGCGATGCGATCTCAATTGACACATCATTATTTCGCAATATGTTAAATTGTTGTCATAATTACACTAAGTATAACTTTATCCATCGTACTCTATAAACAAAGGGCCGTGCACCCTCAAGCACATAACCTTAGACACCGTTACGTAAATGCGACAACCCTCGGCGTCGAGACCAAGCCCGCCTTAGCCACACCGCTACAGTGATGTTTTCTTTTTTAGCGGAACTGTATGACCCAGTGCGCGGTAACGCGGAGTTGATTGTCCGCCACACGACAGCGTACCCCTTCCGCGTCAATGATAAGTCGATACTGTGCGTCTACTGTCAGGAGTTGTACGACGATCCGGACGTGTTCAGGCGTCACATGGACGACGAACACGACACGTTCAGTCTTAAAGTCGCCTTCCACAATCTACCCAAACCGGAGTACATTAAGGCGGACCTAACGAACCTAAAGTGTAGACTGTGCTCGCAGAGTCACGCGAATCTCGACTCTATTGCTGACCATTTGGTGCAAGCGCACACTCAGAAGCTGAACCTCAAAGCGAAGATAGGCGTGATGCCGTACTTGCTGCAGAAGGATGCGTTCAACTGTGCGGTGTGCGCGAAGAACTTTCCGTCACTCTTCCACCTGAACAGGCACACTATAACGCACTTCCTGAGCTACGTGTGCCATGTGTGCGGCAGCAGTTATATAGCGACTACAGGTTTGCTCAGACACGTCAGGTCTAAACACCAAGAGTACCAAGTGTCGTGCAAGAAGTGCGGCAAAGTGTTCCCAACAATGGAGGCTAAAGAGAAACACAGACGCTCGGAGAAGTCGTGCATGCCGTACTGTTGTCCGAAATGCAACGAGCGTTTTGTTGATTGGAAGAGCAGGAAACGCCACATGGAAGTGGCTCACGGCCAATCGAAACGTACTTACCGTTGTGGCGATTGCGACCTGACATTCAATAGTGAGAATCTGTATTACGACCATTTCAAGTTGCACCATTCGGAGGACTGTGCGATGTGCAAACACTGCGGTCTGAAGTTCTTATCGCGGTACCGGCTGAGGCGGCATATGTCGAAGCATGTTGTATAGACTCTGTAAACCAATAGGAAAAATCTACGAACAATGATAACCGTCAGTTTTTACTGAAATTTATCAATTTATAAAAGTTAGGTCAGATGTTCGTTGTGAACACGTCTATCAGATATTTTGTGGCGTTTTTTCTTATTATAGACTAAAGTAGGTGAATTAGAATTTTTAAACCAAGTTTGTAATTTTATGTACATATCGTTTAGGGACATTTACACTTGGTATTATTTATTCTTAGCATAAGTATTAACGGATTTCGTAATATATTGAAAAGTAGGTAAAAATCAAGTGAAGTATTTTATAACTAAAACATTCCGTCTTAAATAATATCTGAATGTAATAACCAAGACAACTCCTCTAAAATTTGCCATGGCACGTACAAAAAGCATCCTAAATCTGGCAAACGGTTAGTACAGAAAAAAGTCCCGTAGGAGAACTACAATAGAATTTTTTCCTTTTCTAGACGTGCCAAACTACCTCGAGAGGAGGAATGCGGAGTTAATCATAAAGCACACGACCGCGTATCCGTTCCGCGTGAACCTCAAGTCGTTGCGGTGCGTGTACTGCGGCGATTTGATCGAGGACCCGGACGAGTTCCGTGCGCACATGGCGGCCGACCATCAAACCTTCACGCTGGCCATGGCCTTCGTGAAACTACCAAAGACGGAGCCCTTGAAGACGGACATAACCGATCTCAAATGCAGACTGTGCACACAAAGCCACAAGAGCCTCGAAAACATTGCGCAACACCTGAAAGACGAACACGGGAAATCGATAAACTCAAATGCAGAATTAGGCGTGATGCCGTACTTCTTGAAGCGAGACAGATGGATGTGTGCGGTGTGCGAGAAGATCCTGCCGTCTCTCTTGCACCTCAACAAGCACACGATCACCCACTTCCAGAGTCACGTGTGCGAGATATGCGGCAAGAGTTACAAGTCGACAACGGAACTGGTGCAACACGTGCGCGCGAAACACGACGCGAGCAACAAAGCGTATTGTAGACGATGCCAAACGGTGTTCACGTCTATAGAGGCGAAGGCGCTACACCAGAGAACAGAGAAACGGTGCATGTTGCACTGTTGCCTCGAATGCCCCGAGAGGTTCCCCAGTTGGGAGAGCAAACAGAAGCATATGATGGAAGTGCACGGTATGCGGAAGAAAACGTATACGTGCACGAACTGCGAGTGGGTGTGTGAGGATAGGAGGGCGTTCTACGACCATTTCAAGTTGAGACACTCCCAGGATTGTTTGTTGTGTATACACTGTGGCTTGAAGTTTGCGACGCAGTCACGGTTGAATAGGCATTTGGAGAAACATGTAGATGTAGCCAGTTAAGGAACTTTACTTTTATAAAGTCCCTATGCATATGTTATGTTTTCCAAGCAAGGCTCCTGGAATCGTAAAAACTATTTCAAACTATTACAAATGTGGGTTAAAATTAACGATGTGCTAATTCACAGCTCAAAAACTCATGTTTTATGAATTTTATTAGTCTTCAAAGTTAGGTGGGCAAGTCCATTTTGAAAGTACTCACTACAAAGGCGTGACGTCATAATTAAAAATGTATGTAAAATATTTTTACAAATCTATTATCAAGCGCTCCATCGATACCATAGCAGGAAAAATTGTCCTTATCCCTATTTTATTCTTTAACAGTAGCCGGTCAACGACCTAACGTACGATTCGTGAAGGTATTCCAATATTTTTTCAGACATTTTTCCGTTGATTAGTCAGTGATCGTTAGTTGCTTAACGCTGCGATCTGGCTAATTGCTATGTCATCAAACCTAACCAATATCTCATGCATTATTCTCAATACTAAAAGATTACGATTTTAAGCCTTAGGTGACTTTACTACGCTAGTAAAGTTTGTTGCTTAGAATGATTGTACTGGTGAGCACGATTGGTGGTGTCACTACCTATTTAGACAACCATTGAATAGGGCGTTATGTGTAAAACTACAGTGAGGTTAGGTTGCAAAACGGACAGTTGCCGTACTAAATAGCTTTATATCACCTTGTACAAAAAGTAAGAGTATTCATAGCGGTGTTTTGATTTATTTTCCTTAAATCAAGGTTTTCTCTTTGTCATCATCATCATCAGCTCATTAAACGTCCCCACCGAGGGGCACGAGCCTACCCGTATAGGGTGATTAGGCCTTAGTCGTCCACGCGGGCCCAGTGCGGATTGGACGACTTCACACACAACCTTCGAATCTTTTCGCAGGCGTGCATGAAGGTTTCCTCACGATGTTTTCCTTCACCGTAAGAGCGTCGGATAACGTACATATATTTTTCGAAAATTCGAAAATACATTGGTACGTGTCGGGATTTGAACCTCAGCCCTCCCGGTAGGAAGGCGACCGTCCACACCACTGAGCCACCGACGCTCTACCGATGGACGTATAAAAAATACGGAGTTCGCCAATATCAAAGTATGCCAAAATCCGACCCGTTTTTGTATGGAAAACCACAAAATATTAAGACACTTGGCGCGCATCTGTCGACAGAGCCATAGGTTATGTTAGGAAAAATAAAGATAAACTCATGACATGTTTTGTGAAATTGAGCAAAAACCGCAGTGAACAAAAAGAAAACATACGTATCATAGGTAAATAAACAATCCGATTACATATTTTTTAGTTTTGAATACTAAAATCATTATACAAAAAAATATTTATCATAGACAGCAGCTGTCATTTTGGGGACACATGTACTAATGACAGTCAGTCCGTATTTTTTATACGTCCATGGTGTTACTATGATTTACTTAAATATGAGTTGATATCTACGTTGCCGTTAATAAAAGAAATATGAAAAAGAATTATACATTGTATTTTGTTTATGCAATTTATATACAATCAAAGCCTTCGCTGATTAAAATAATTAAACCAATTTCGTGTATGTTTTTTTAAATAAAAGCTGCCTATCAAATGTAAGCCCATGAATCAAAATTTGATAAAAGTTTTTCATACTTACATATCCGAAATTGGATACGGTAAGTATGAAAAAAGTATATAATTTGATATACCTAAAGAAATAACCAATAATACAGTTTCAACGAAAATAGGTACCGGTTAGTACCCGTCTGTCTTTTACTTAGATGAGAAATAGAAGTTCACGGGTAAACAAAGAACCCTAATTTCCTTAAATTTGAGCAAAATTCTGTGAGTAACAACTTAATAATATAATGCATGCCACTTTTTATTCAAACGTGAAGCCTTAATGAATGAGCTTGTTATTTTTTTTTTGTTAGAAATAAAAATCCAGAAAAATGTATGTGAGTATGCACAAAAGAACCTGAATTAATTTATTGCTACATGAGAATGGATATTGCAGGGAATATTTTAATGTATTTGAAGTTTTTGAAAATAGATTTATGTACGACACCTTCATGTAATATAGGCGAAAAAAGGATTAACTCCTTAAAATTTAACATTTATAAAATAAACAAGATACACATAAAAACAACAAACAACATAGAAGATTTGCGGAAATACGACCTCGAATAACGCTTTAAATATCTAAACTCAATTAAAACCATATCTCAAACAATTCGTAATATACAGAAAATTATTCAATTGATAACATTAATCGACCAGACCAGTTGAATGACCAAGGGCATTTCTTTTTGTTCTAGCAAACGATTCTAATCTCATCGCGAGACGGAACGCCGAGTTGATAGTGAAATACTCAACGGCGTACCCGTTCCGTTTGCCGGAGGAGGATATGGTCTGTGTTTACTGCGCGGAGAGTTACAATACCTCCAGCAGCTATAGGGGGCACATGCAGACCGAACATTTGTCGTTCAAAGTGAGAATGGCGTTTGCGCATTGTAACGAGGGCTTCATCAAAGCGGACTGCACCGACTTGCAGTGTCGCCTGTGCTCAGAGCACATGGAGAGTTTGCTTGACGTGGCCCATCACCTAAAAGTGGTTCACAATCAACCGGTTAAAATGGACGCGGATTTAGGAATACAACCGTTTAAGTTAGACCAGGACAAATTCGTGTGCGCCATGTGCAACGCCAAATCGCTGTGTCTGAGACAACTGAGCAGGCACACGCAAACGCATTTCCTCAAGTACACGTGCGAGGCGTGCGGCAAATCTTACGCTACCATGACCACACTCAACCACCATATTAGGTTCTCGCATATACAAGACAAGAGGATATGCAGGAAGTGCAAGGCGACATTCAACTCGCTGGAGGCGAAACGGAAACATCTGAAGGAATCGCGCAAGTGTTGGTCGCACTTATGCAACTTATGTGGCGAGAGATTTGTCACGTGGAACTTGAAGCAGGCCCACCTGAGCTCGGTTCACGGTATGGAGAAGCGGAAATACGTTTGTCCGGAGTGCGCGGAAACGTTTGTAGATAGGAAAAAGTATAGATCCCACTTTAAAATAACGCATACGGACGATAACTTCATGTGCTCGTGTTGCGGCTTGAAGTTTGAAGCAAAACGCGATCTAAACGAGCATAGGGTGATGCATACTAAAGAAAGGCTGTTCCCGTGTACAGTGTGCTCAAAGTCGTTCCCCAGAAAGAAGAATCTAGTACAACACATGTGGATTCACAGCGAACAAAAACGTTTCGAATGCACTATGTGCAATAAACAGTTTAACCAGAGGGTTAGCTGGAAGACGCATATGAAGTCTTACCACCCTGATGTACATATACCACCTTACCAGTCAACTAGCGCTTTCTATGAAGGAAAGAATAACAATGTTAAAATAGAACTTCCAGTTACAAAAACAGACTAAGTAAAATGTTCTATGTTCAAAGGGTTTATGTTATCCAATAAAACTAATACATAAAAAAAATATAAGTTTAAGTGTTGTTATGGTCCAGTTGTATGATAAAGGACATTTGTTTTGTTCTAGACGACGATCCGATGTACATCGCCAGACGGAACGCCGAGGTTATGATGAAATATACGACGGCTTATCCGTTCAGGCTTCCCGAGTGTTCGATTGTTTGCGTTTACTGTTGTGAAAGTTTTACCGATTCGGCCGTGTTTAGGAAGCATATGGACGACGAGCACAGCGATTTCCCGGTGCACACTGCATTCGCTCATATACCCGAGGGATACATCAAAGTAGACTGCACAGAACACAGATGTAAACTTTGCGCACAGCCGCTTGAAACATTAGAAACGGCCGGTGATCATCTCGTTAGAATACACAGTATAACCGATTTGAATTTACAATTCGATCTAGGAATGCAACCGTTCAAATTGAATAACGGTAGCCTTCAGTGTGCCATCTGTAACGAGAAGTATGCGGGTCTACGCTCGCTGAGTAGACACACACAAAGTCACTTCTTCAAGTTCACGTGTGAATCGTGCGGCAAATCCTACCCGACGAGATCGTCGTTGCAAGCCCACGTGAGGCATTCGCACATCGGCAACAAGCGTCTCTGTAGGAAATGCAAGATGACGTTTAAAACGCTCGATGCAAGACGTAAGCATCTGAATGAGTCGCCGCAGTGTTGGTCGCATATATGCAGGGTTTGTGGCAAACGATTCATTACGTGGAATCAGAGATTGAGTCACCAAGCCAAGGTACATGGGAAAGAGAGACGGTCGCATGTATGCCCGGAATGCAGGGAGATATTTGTTAGCAACGCGAAATATAGGAAACACTTTAAAATATGCCACAATAGTACTAGAGGAGAGTCTTTGAGTACCAAATGATTTATTGATTAAAGAAGCAAGTTTTGTCTAGTTGAATTTTACTATTAACAAAAATATATTTTAAAAAACTACTACTAGGTGGTAGACTCGATACTGTGTCATCTAGGTAGGTACCACCACGGTGCCAGATATCGTCCCTTGAAACAGGAGTGTTATGCACTTTTGTGTTTCGGGATGAGGGCACTGTAGCTAGTGAAATTACCGGGTATAAAAGACCTAACATCTGTTGCCTCGGGCGAAGGGTGAAAGCAAAAAGATTCCAATGTACCTACTTGTTATGTGTGTAAAAAATTGATATAGCCTAACCATATTCCTAGAACACCCTTTCGGGAAATAGGGGGGTCGCGCGTCGAGGTAGCTTTAAAAATATCTCAACATCGTTTTCTTTAAACATACATCATGCCATTCATTCTCTCTTCTACTTCTAACATGCCATCATAAGGGAGATCACATGAAATCTAAACATCCTGAATAGATAAGATTTCAAAGATGTAATCATAAAGACATACAAATCAAATTTACCAGTAGTATTTCTATTTGTTCTAGGCGAAATTTTGATGACCATCGCCAGACAGAACGCAGAGATAATATTGAAAAACACCACAGCGTATCCGTTCAAGCTACCAGAAACTGAGTTGGTTTGCGTGTACTGCTGCGAGAAGTTATCAACAGCTGAGTTGTTTAGAAATCACATGGAAACTGAACACCAAGACTTTCAGTTACGTCTTGCGTTCGCACATGTGCCCCGTTCGTTTTTAAAGGTTGACATTACCGATCTCCGCTGTCGGCTTTGCGAAGAAGAATTCGAATCTGTAGACGACGTTGCAAACCATTTGTTTGAGTGTCACGGCGAAACTAAATTGAATCTGGACTACCCAATGGGCCTATATCCATTCAAGTTTCACACAGATCAGTTCTGTTGTGCACTATGCACACTCAAGTTTACAGGAATGCGCGCTTTGAACAGGCACGTGCGGCTGCACTTCTTGAATTACGCGTGCGACACGTGCGACAGTTCTTTCCCGACACCACACACTTTGCAGCGTCATGTCAAGTTCAAACATGAAATGACGAACCTCCATTGCAAATCCTGCAAAGAGGAGTTCGCTTTCTCGGAAGACCTCAAAGAGCATTGGTTGAAATCGAAGAGTTGCTGCTATTACCTGTGTCGAATATGCGGCGAGAGATTCTACTCTTGGTCGTTGAAGAAAAGCCACTTAGAGCTTGTACACGGGATGCCGCGTAAGACGTATCCTTGCGTGGAGTGCGGCACGGTGTTCGATAAACGCGACGAGTACAGAGTACACTTTGTGACAGAACACACTGACCACCATTTTCAATGTGAATATTGCTCGAAGAAGTTCGTCTCGGAGCCGAGCTTGCAGAGACACATGGTCACGCACACGTTGGACCGTCACTTCTCGTGTGGCGTATGCGGCAAGTCATTCTTTAGGAAATCAACTCTGAATCTCCATATGTGGATACATAGCGATGTGAAGCAGTACGAATGTGAAATATGCGATTTGAAGTTTAACCAAAAAATCGGTTGGACGAGACATTTGAAGTTACACCATCCCGAAATAAAGGATTATGAATAAACTTAATTTGCATATATATATCCACTGTTTGCTTAAGTGTCTCTCGCTGTGGAATTTCCAAAGATTACGCTGAATTGCTTAGGTTTATCCTACCCGGTACCTTCGTACGTCTAAAGAAAGTAGTAAGATAACCAATAATGCATCTATAAAACGAACCATGTTTAGGATATTTGCTTAATTTATAATAAATTGGGAAAGGCAAAAGGCCAATGGGAAAGTGATCATGTAAGGGAACGCGTACCTACCCTACTTAAGTTTTCCTGTGAATTTGATTCATTCTAGAATTATATCTGTCGATAAAATTTATTAAGGTCGTCGCGTTTAGACTCTCCCAAATAAAATTGGGATTTCGTATCTAACATCTTATTCTATTTTCAATCAAGGCTTTATATTTATAAACAAATATTTGTATTACCATGTCATCTTCTAGCCTTGCTGTGACCCATGTTATAAATAAGTTTGCCGAAAATATGTAACGCATTTGAACAAGGCGGATCGTAGTATTAAAACAGTTCCTTGTATTATTGTTTTAACTAGTAATATCTTAGGCCCGTATTCTAGAAAGAGACTCAAGCGTTTTTCTTCACTTAAATAGTGTGAGAAAGGGATAACGCTCGATACGATAAATATCACCATCCCTTTCTAACTAAATTTAAGTAAATATCAACGTTGAGTCTTGTTCTAAAATACGGGCCTTAACGCCATTTACACTTTATCTTTACTGAATACTGTTCAGTAGAACATAATATTTAAATTGAATATCAAATAAAATATCTCTCGTCGAGTTGTTATCAACACTGTTGATAAGTATATGGTGCAGTGAATGTTAAATGTTAAAACATGACTTATGTATGAACAAAAAAACACTCGAAATTTTAATACCAAATGTAGGGTACAGGTGTTTGTACATTTTTTTCTTTCAATACAACTGTTAAACATTATAAATCCTGTGTTCTTTGGTAAAAATGTAAAATTTTAAGTAAAATCCTTTATGATTATTGTTTTTATTGAATAAAAATGCTTTCAACTTGCCTTGGTTGTATTTTCATAACAGAGTTAACCCCTGTTTTTAGGTAAATCGTTCTTCTTTAACATTTAGGCATTCACATCAGCTATAATAAAACGAAGTGTTTACCCTGTTCTACGTTTTATGAAACCATTATAACACAAATACAATAATATTCTAATGAGTACGTTGGCACACTCTAGTTACACTCATCTTTTTGTTAAAAATAACACACCCTTACTAAAATTAAGGCAAAGCTATAGACATTATTACTTTTTAATCAAAAGTACGAAAAGTAGTGCACTACCAATTTTTGAACGGGTCTATTTGCACACGATTGAAAATTTTATTCATCCGGACGAAATGCGTACTAAAATCATATTATCAATAATATTATGAATGGGTTCGGTTTTTTGTGCAATCCGACTACTAACCTTTGAATTCAATTAAAAATTCTTGTACAGTAGCCCTAAAATCTTAAACTGTGATATTTTTACACAAATCAACTACAGCGTTAATATCGAGCCTCCCAAGAGCGCTTTCTAAGTCACAAAGAAATTTTCTTTCTTTTTCTAGACCCAGTCAGTCACGTAATGGCGAAACGGAATGCCGAAGTTGTCTTGAAATATTCCACCGCGTACCCCTTCCGTCTGCAGGGAAATGCAATGCTTTGCGTCTACTGCTGTGAACCATACGAAGACCCTTCTGAGTTCAGGAGACACTTAGACGAAACCCACCAAACGTTCACGGTGTCAACTGCCTTTGCACACTGCTACCGACGCAAAGACTACCTCAAAGTAGACCTAACAAATCTTAGATGTAGAGTATGCGAACTACCATGTGTAAATCTAAATGACATGGCCAAACACATTTACGAGTGGCATGAAAACAAAAAGCTGAACTTGAAGTACGAAGTGGGCATGCAACCATACAAAATGGAAAAGGGAAATTGGGGGTGTTTCATTTGCGATAAGAAAATGCCTTCGCTCACAACCTTAGGTCGGCACACAACAGCGCATTACCAAAAGTTTACGTGCGATATGTGCGGCAGGAATTATCACACGAACGAAGCACTTCGATACCACATCAAGTGCTCTCATTCAGGGAAATACTCGTGTAGGAAATGTTGGCGCGATTTCGCCAGTTTCGACAAGAAAAGAGAACACATCAAACTATCGAAACCGTGCTGGCCGTTCTGTTGTATCAATTGCGGTGATCGATTCCTATCCTGGGAAATGAAACAAAAACATTTGGTAGACGTGCATGGATGTCCGAAGAAAACATACGAATGTCCGGACTGCAATAAGGTGTTCGAATGCCGAAGATATTTCTATAAACATTATAAGTTGAGCCATACAGACGAGAGCTTCGTATGCTCGTGTTGTGGACTTAAGTTTGCGAACAAGAATCACCTGGACGATCATAGACTAGGGCATACGGGAGAGAAACTATTCAAGTGCATGGTGTGCTCTAAATCTTTTTCTAGAGAGAAAACTCTTAAGCAACATATGTGGATTCACAGCGAGAACAAAAGATTCGTATGTCTCATTTGTGAGAAACAGTTTGCACAGAAAGTTAGCTTGAAAGGCCACATGAAATCCCATCATCCGAATGTTACTATTGAATTTTGAATTGTAACTCAATTCGCTGACTAGTTTATATTTACAATAAAATGCATGATACGTACGGTCTGTTTCTTTGAAATCTCTCTACCTGTCACTAGCCGTTATAGAGTCATTGGGTAACGCACTGACCAAATTCTTTTTTGTTTTTAGGGGCCACATTGGAAATACGTGGACATAGTGAGACCGAAACAAAAAAGAAAATAGTCCTTGTGTACCAGACGCCACAGCGGCGCAATGCTGAAATGATTCTCAGATTTTCCACCGCCTACCCCTTTAAGACGCGCTTTAGCCAAATACTCTGCGCTTATTGTCACGAGGAATATGATACACTAAATCTTTTGAGATACCACATGAAAACAGAACACCACAGTTCTGACTTCAAAAACGTATTCTATAGGGCTAAAGATAATTTGGTGAAAGTTGATATCACAGATTTGACATGTAAATTGTGCAGTGACGATATACCAGATATAGACAATTTGATGAATCACTTAAGTCACAAACACGGGAAACCGGTTAAATTTAATGCGCGCTTTGGCGTTTTACCTTATAAACAGTTGCCCGATTGTAGTTACGTGTGCGTTTACTGTAAGCGCACTTTTGTTGATTTCGTAAATTTCAAACGTCATATAGGTAGCCACTTTATGAACTTTAGTTGCGACAAATGCGGTACGACTTTTGTGTCAGACCACGCTCTAAAAGATCACCATCGACAGGTGAAATGTTTCCGGACCGCGTATAAACCGCGAAACGGTCTCGTCATGAAACCTAGAGGTAACGCCGAGATCATATTACAGTGTTCAACAGCATGCCCCTTCCGGACTTGGAAAAATAATTTCAACTGCGTATTTTGTAGAGTGCAATCCAGTGACCCTAATGGTCTCAGAAGCCACATGGCATCTCGCCACTCAAATTATGACGTGCAGGCAGCGTTCTACAAAAAACTTGGCAAGGAGTTCCTTAAAATTGACATTACCGATTTACAATGCAAACTTTGCTTCATGCCGATTGCCGATTTTGAAAGTTTAACTTACCATTTAATAAACAACCACCAACAGCCGCTCAATATAGACGCCCAGCTTGGCGTGCTGCCTTTTAGGCTGAACGATGGGTCCATATGGAAGTGTACAATTTGTCCGAACGAATTCAAAGATTTTGTATCCCTTAAGAAACATACAGCGGAACACTTCCAAAACTACGTTTGCGACACTTGCGGGGAGGGATTTATAACGGAATCGGCTATGATAGCCCATACCAAGATACCTCATGAAAACAAATACAGCTGTAGCCGATGTATAGCCACGTTTTCTTCGTTAGACGAAAGAAATACTCACGTGAAAACACAGCATACTTCAATGCCGTACATGTGCAACTATTGCAAAGAGAAACCAAGATTCGCCAACTGGGAGTTGAGAAAGAAGCACTTGATGGAAGTGCATAATTACAAAACTGGTGCAGATAAATACGAGTGCTCCACTTGCCAGAAGTCGTTCAAAACAAGATCCGGCAAATATAACCATATGGCGAGAACGCATCGAATGAAAAAGGACTCTGAATTGAACTACCCATGTCCTAGTTGTCCTAAAGCTTTCACGACTAAACTGTTTCTGGACAAGCACATAGCTAAGAAACATTTTGATGTTTGAAATAAAATATAAGACGCAAAAGACATTAGAAATTTAACATGAAAATGCTATGAGATTTAATATTTTAGTCTTAATTTATTGTAGTGCGTTGCGTTGTGAGGAATGTATGATCATAAAGCCAGAAAATATAATAGAATATAATAATGATGTGGTTCTTTTCTTTTTTTAGGGACGAAAAAGGAAAATGACGGGCTTAGTGACAAAGACAGTAAACCGAAAAAGAGTTTACCACAAAAGAATAAGCCGAAAAAGCGTTTGTTTGAAAGATCTGTTGACCAGAACCCGCAGCGGCAAAATGCTGTGTTAATTTTAAGACATTCTAGCGCTTTTCCTTTCAAAACACGGTTCAATAGAATTGTATGCTCTTACTGCCATGACGAGTTCGAACCAATGGCCGCACTACGGAACCACATTAAAAGTGATCACTCAAACGCAGACTACAATAGTGCTTTCTATAAAGTGGTGGATGATTTGAAAATAGATATAACTGATCTCAAATGCAAAATGTGTTCTCAAGATTTGCCTACTGTAGATTCATTGATGACTCATTTATCCCGCGACCATAATATTGCAGTCAATTTTAACGTACCCTTTGGCGTGCTACCGTACAGACAGGGCCCTACTGGCCACTGGATGTGTTTGGAATGTGACAAAACCTTCACGGAATTCGCGCAGATAAACAGCCATCTACGCAGTCACGTGAAGATATTCACGTGTGAAAAGTGCGGAGCCACATTCTTATCAGAACATGGCTTGAGGCAGCACGAGCGTAAGTTCAAATGTTACAAGACCTCGTACAAACCCAGATTCGGTAAGGCGCTCAAACACCGCAGCAACACAGAAATCATCTTACAGTGTTCTACTGCTTGTCCATTTAGAACATGGGGTCAGAATTTTAATTGTGTGTTTTGTCGAGTACAGTCTAACGATCCGAACGGTCTAAGAACGCATATGGCTTCCCGCCACGCCAATTTCGACATACAACTTGTGTTCAACAGGAAACTTCGTAAAGAATTCCTCAAGGTTGACATAACAGATCTACAGTGTAAACTTTGCTTCATGGCAATAGACAGTTTAGACGATTTGATATCGCATTTGAAGAACGACCATAAACAGCCGATTAACGCTGACGTTCAACCGGGTGTGCTCCCATTCAAGTTATTAGACGGCACCAGTTGGAATTGTGCCATTTGTAAAATACAATTTGTCGATTTCAAATCTCTGAAGAAACACACCTCGGAGCATTATCAGAATTACGTTTGCGATACGTGCGGTGAAGGGTTCATAACTGAAACGGCTCTTATAGCACACGCGAGGATACCCCACGGCAATAAGTACAGCTGTCCCCGTTGCGTTGCTACTTTCTCTTCTATCGAAGAGCGTAGTCTTCACTTGAAAACGTCACACACAAATCTTCCGTACATGTGCGTTTATTGTAAAGATAAGCCACGTTTTGCAACGTGGGAGCTACGTAAAAGACACCTAATGGAGTTCCATAACTATAAACCCGGCGCAGATATGTATGAGTGTACAACGTGTCATATGACGTTTAAAACTAGATCGCAAAAATACCATCATAATGTTAAAGCGCATAGGATGAGGAAAGATACAGATTACAATTTTCAATGTGGCAGTTGCTCAAGAGGTTTCGTGTCTAAAATATCACTTGATAAGCATATAGCAAAAAAGCATTTTCATGTTTAAGATCCTTAGATAAACAAAGTAATGAGATGCACAATCTCACTCAAAAAGTGACCGCGGCAAAATTATGCCCGTCCGTCAATTGAGCAAAATTTTCATTCATAATCACGTCGCTCACATGTCAT
Source organism: Leucinodes orbonalis (assembly GCA_019425675.1). Taxonomy (NCBI): domain Eukaryota; kingdom Metazoa; phylum Arthropoda; class Insecta; order Lepidoptera; family Crambidae; genus Leucinodes; species Leucinodes orbonalis. The sequence goes on along the minus strand of PQWD01014006.1, from coordinate 88,846 downwards.
AGTGTCATTGTCGTATTCATGGCTTTTAAATTTTGTACCCTTTTAATGACGTGTTAGGGTCAAAATTACAATGAATATCTTTGTCATAAATGTAACATGTGTCAAGCGGTTCGTACATGTTTTTATTGATATTTCTTCGTGATTGTGCATCTGAAGGTAGTTTATTGTTCATCGAAGTGAAAACACGGAAACTCAAAATCTCACAAAGTATTTCCTATTGTGGATAAGCCTAGCTGAAAGTAGAGTTTAGTATTTTAGGTTTTAAAAGACAGATTCCATGACAAAATCTATTGATAACTATTTTATAATTCTTAATTATTGCGCTCATATTGGTAAATGTTCCAGTTAGTATTAAGATAATTCAGTGCTTTGATTTTGGATAGACTTAATAATCGATAAATCTATAAATAGTAATCTATATATAGTCAAATTATCGGGTATAAGAGACCAAACATCTGTTGTCTCGGGTGACGGGCGCAGTGCGGCGTTGATGGAGGATAATAACTGTCTATCAGTTGTTGGTATCCTTTAATGCCGCTCTGTCATGGTCTGGCGTATCACTTACCATCAGGTGAGCGTCCAGACCGTCCTATTCACTTATAAGTATAACATAAAAAAATATAAAAATAACTGTTCTATTCATAAATCATTAATAAAAATGAGCAATATATTAGTAATATTTTTAAGCAAAAACTTGTACACTTGCTTAGAACTGGTTCTCAATTTGTATATAGGTATTATACAAAATCATTATTGAAATATGTAAAAAATATAAACATAAGTGCATTTTATGTTATAATAATTTATTTTTAATATAATTTAACTTATAAAATATGTATGTAATGTTAATAATAAATGTCTTTATACAACATTGAATTTATTTTACCCGTTTTGTTGAAATTTTGTTTCATATAAGCGGTAGGTATACATAAAAACATAAAATCAAATGAACATAATTTAAATGTAACTACCTATATTCATTATCAATGTTGAACCGTACAAATAATGTGATAAAATAAACAATAACGATCTATACAACGGCGGATCCAGGTTAGATGCCAGGAGGTGTCACATAATAGTATTGACTAAGTTAAGAACTTATAAGGTATTTTGTTAATGTACGTTAGTATAGTACTTAAAAATAGCTCAAGGGGGGTCATGACCCCTATGACCCTCCCCCTGGTTCCGCCGTTGGATGTATATCATAAATATAGATAAATAAATATACACTGACATTCACAAAGCGCCATCTAGCCCTAAACTAAGCATTAGCCTGTAATATGGACACTAAATAACGGATAAACATACTTATATACCTTTTTTTGTAAATACATATACGTCGAAAACACCCAGATCAATACAAACAGACATGTTCATGCACACAAATGTTTGTACTGCCCGGGTTTCGAACCCGGAACCTTTGGTGTAAGAGCCAATGTCTCAAGCATTACACCAGATGGGTCGTCATATAAACACGTCAGAAAAAGATTTCAACGACAGTTAAAGTGTTCCTTAATCAATTCACAAACTACAATACTACGCATGTATATATATAGGTTCGTAAAATTATATATATAATATATATAATATATATATATATAATATATGTATATATATATATACATTAGGGGAGGCCTTCGTTCAGCAGTGGATTTTCAAGGTTGTAATGATGACGATAATGATGAAATATAGTGTAATGAAAAAATTATATGAAACATCCTGTATCTCAGAATGTGCACGTTTGTGGCACCGTGTGTAAAGGAAGAAAATGTAGCTACTAATAAAAAATTAAAGAAACCATTAGTCAAAACAAGGAGTAAATCAAAAGTTGTAGTCATTTATATGTCTTGTTTTCAAACAAAAAAAGTATAACTCCTTATATGTACGTATAATAGGATTCTTTTATAACCAAACTTGTAACTAGTATAGTCCGACGTGCAGTATGAGAGCGATCCACTGTGCGCCCCCGGGACGTGTGGTGTATGTATGCGTATAAATATTAAACCTCTACGTAACCTGACGACTTAAATACTATCATTATATTACTGAACTCTGTGTTTAATTCTATATCTCAATGCCGAACCTCACAATTAAAAATCCCAACTAATGACAGCAAGCGTAAAAGCAAAGAGAAATCTGACAACAAAATTTCTATTTTTAGGATACCGCAGTGAAAAGGAAACTGTAAAGGATACAAACGTACGAAATAACATGCCTGGCAAAAGGAAGTATCAGAGGAGTGCTAGAGCTGAGGCTCGCATCATAATTAAGAAGAACGCCAGCTCGGTGTTAGCGTGCTGGACCGTATGCCCGTTTAGGTGGAAGAGGAACCGGTTTAAATGCGCATATTGCGAAGCCAGTTTTACAGAATGTACTTTGCTCAGAGACCACGTACGCATATGTGGCTCCACACACAGCGTTGATGATATATACAGCAAGTTCAAAGAAATGTCCCTCATTAATGTCGATATAACGGAAGCTCTCTGCTGTATATGCTCTGAACCGTTTGCAAGCGTTGATCAGATGCGAGGACATGTGATTCAGCACGGTTATACGTTTGATGTAAACCACCCGGACGGCGTGTTGCCTTTTGGACTCGATAAAGAGTCGTGGAAATGTGTTGTATGTCAGGAGATGTTCAATAATTTCTTGAAATTGTACGAACATATGAATGTACATTACAGCACTACATATGTGCTACCTGTGGCAAGGGATACATGACAGCGCCCAGATTAAGGAAACATTCAGAAGTTCATATATCTGGAACGTTCCCTTGTAACGGATGTGGCAGGATATTCACAATGCGCGCTGCCAGAGATTCACATAAGGCTCACGCTCATGCCAAAGGCCCGCGTTACAGTTGTCCCCATTGCAGTTTACGATTCGAAGGATACTACGAACGAATGAAACATTTGAAGGAAGCGCATCGCGAGAAAGAGGTCTCGTACAGCTGTTCCCATTGTGAGCTTCGCTTCAAGACAAGCGGGAAGCGAGCAATGCATGTGAGATCCGTCCATTTTCCACCGCAAAAAGATTACGGGTGTCCATACTGTGAATGGCAGTTCAAAACTAGTTATGAGTTGAAAAGGCATATGGTCAGACACACTGGGGAGAGGAATTTCGATTGCAATATATGCGGGAAGTTATTCCAAAGGAACCGTTCTTTGACGGTACATCTGAAAACTCATGAGGTGTTTACCTGCAAATGGTGCACGCATGGTGTGTTCAAACAGCGAGACTACTTGCTGGCACATATACGCAGTGAACATCCTCACTTGATGGATTTGCCACTAAATGAAACCATTAAAGTATAAGTCCATTGTTATTATCCAAAACATTGTTATTTTTTAAATAAACATATTTTTTGCTTTTTCTCATATTTGTTTTTAATAGCTTACTTACATATTTACCCGTATACGGAATACGTTAATAAATAACACAAAATTCACAAAATAAATGGCAAACAGAATAATGGGTGCTGCCAGTCATATTTGGGATTCCAGCCCAGCACGATAGGCATTTCCAATAGGCCCTTAACGGCAATAAGGTTTTTTATAATTCATTGGTATTGAACTCTACTTTGAGTAAGCAGTTTCAAATTAAGGTGGGAATATATTTATTTATGCCTGGGAAAGAGTCTAAATGGACTATTCTTCCGAGTCGTTGCCACCAAACAGGGATCTATTTAGTCATGCTGGGTATAATACTAGAGGATAATGTAGACTTATTTTCTTTTTAGGTTCCGCTATTGCGGTTTCAGACGGTAGCTTGCGCCTAGTTAAACGCAGTAGGCGGATTAAGGAGAATGTTAGCGAGCGACAGATGCGCAGGCGACGCCGCGCCAATAACGAGTTGCCGGAGGAATCCGAGAGGCGCATAGCGAAAACAATGATGCGACGCAACGCGATGATCCTTCTCGAATGTTCTACTGCTTGGGCGTTCCGTTGGTTCCACGGAGCATTTTATTGCTCGTACTGTGGAATGAAATTCGCTGACATTGACCCATTACGCGAACACGTTTTAGCGTACCATTCAAATGAACATCCAACGAAGAGACTGTTTGCCAAAGTCAAAGAAAACAATATGCTCAAAATAGATATAGGTGCCCTTCGTTGTAGATTATGCAATAGTTACATAGATACCATAGACGCTTTTAAAGAACATCTGAAGTTGAATCACAATAAAACGTTGTTTTCGGAATATAGTGATGGAGTTTTACCTTTTAAACTAGGCAATGACGGATTCAGCTGCCAGAAATGTTATGCGCAGTTTGACTCTTTTCCAAAGGTGAACCAACACATGAATACACATTTCCAAAATTACATATGCGATGAGTGTGGCAAGGCATTTGTATCGAAGTCACGATTCAGAAGGCACGTACAGTCGCACGAGACGGGCAGGTTTCCCTGTGGAGAGTGTGACGTAATACTAAATACAAGGGTTGAGCGCATGTGCCATAAATTAAAAGTGCATAAGAAAGGCTTACGGTATTCCTGTCCTCGATGTTCACAAACGTTCACGAGCTACTATGCGCGAGCTAAACACTTAGTCGATAATCACGGCCAGCAGAAAATCCACTACGATTGTCCCGCTTGTGAAAAAACATTCGAGACGGCCTCCAAACGAGCGGCGCATTTTCGATTGATACACGCAAATATTGAAAAAAAATTTAAATGTATCAAATGCCTTTCGTCATTCATAACTAAATCCAAACTTCAAAGGCATCTAACAACCCATTTAAAGAAAGACTCGCAATAGTACATCCTAAAATATAAAATCAATATTGAACAATAGGCGAATTCAATTGGATTTATCTTTTATAGGGACAGGAGGCAATCCAAGGGACACGAGTACAGAAACCTCTATACTGGTTAAGTGGAAACGCAAGCGCAGGATTGACGGGGATAAAGCAAATGCCGCGCTCATCCTTCAGCACTCTAATGCAGTTCCCTTTAGATGTCAACGCGGGAAATTCATGTGTGCATACTGTCACAATTTCAGTACTGACATATCGGAGTTGAGAACACATTCAGCAATACATAAGAAACTGGATGTCTTGGAAAATCCCGATATAAGAATATCATTTCCTCTTAGGATAGATATCACTGATTTAACCTGCACCATATGCGATGAAGTAGTAAATAATTTGAAGGATTTAAAGAGTCATCTAGCCAAATCACACGCTAAACTAGTAAATACCGAATATAGCGATGGCGTTATACCTTTCGTCCTTACAGACAAGGAGTACAAATGTTTGCACTGTGGAGTGATGTTTGAAAGGTTTATGTCACTTTTCATCCACATGAATAAACATTATCAGAGTCATGTATGTCACACGTGTGGCAAAGGGTTCTCTGGTAGACACAAGTTAAGATCGCACCAGACCAGCCACGAGTCTGGCAACTTTGAGTGTCCCAAATGTGATATGGTGTTTTTGAATCGGGCATCGAAAAACCGACACATGTCGGTTGGTCATGGGAAGAAGGATCGGTATAGGTGCCCAGTGTGCGATGCACATTTCGATTCGTACCATTCGCGGTTGAGGCATTTAGACAGAGTACATGGACAGAAAGTTGAGTATCGCTGCAGTTTGTGTCCGTCCGTATTCGGTAGCAGCACGTTAAGATATTCACATATGAGCATTGTCCATCTAAGGAAGCGGAAAGATGGAAAGAAGTAAAATATTATTAAATTGGACTGTATTATTAAATCGTGTGTTATTTTCGCATTAAATAATATGATAGACATTTTGCACTATGAACATGAATATCCACATATATTGATTGAAGGTGACATGCTTGCGTTTCAACGTTTATTTTCTTTTGTTTTTAGGCTCCGTCGACCTGAAAATTAAATGGAAACCGCGACGCAAGTATAACGATCACAGAGACAATGCAGCCATTATAATAGAGTGTTCAAACGTTTGTCCGTTTAGGTGGAAACGTGGAACATTCGCGTGCGCATTCTGTCCGCTCTCTTTTGGCGATCTGACCTCTGTTCGAGAGCATACCGTAGAGCACCCTAATAGGATAGAAGCAATGCGTTTCGCCAGACAGTTCGACAATGTCAAAATTGACGTCACCGATTTAAGATGCGAACTATGTCAGTTAGCCATGAAAGATGTAGACACGCTCAAAGAACATTTGCGGGATTCTCACAACAAAGCTATAAAACAAGACGTTGATATAGGCGTAACGCCCTTTTTGATGGACGGCAAAGACTTCATTTGCGCTCACTGTGGCCAAAGATTCGAGTTGTTCACAAAAATCAATACACACATGAATCAGCACTATCCAAACAACATATGTTTCGAATGCGGCAAGGCTTTCTCTGCTGCGCATAGGCTCAAAGCACACCTGGATATCCACGAATCAGCCAATAACTCGGAACACAAATGCACGAAATGTGACCAAGTGTTCGCCACTCGAGTTCTGCGGAATAGTCATATAGCCCTTGCTCACAGACCGGAGTATAGATACAGGTGTCCTTATTGCAAAGGCTCTTTCAAACGTTACGGAGATAGAGTGAAGCATTTGAAGGTAGCACACGATAGGAAGGTCGAGTATCCCTGTCATTTATGTCCAGCCGTTTTTGCGATGTGTAATCAAAGAACAAAGCACGTACAACAGGTTCACATACGCCTGAAACAATTTTATTGTACGTTATGCCCATATCAGTTTGTGACAGCAGCTCAGTTGAAGAATCACATGGTGAAACATGTTGGCGAAAGAAATTTCCAGTGTGAAGTCTGCAAAAAAGCATACCCAAGGCTAAAGACTTTGAAGGAACATATGCGTATACACAATAACGACAAAAGGTTTGTCTGCGAGTACTGCAACCACGCCTTCGTGCAGAAATGCAGTCTCAAAAGTCATCTAAGAGCACATCATCCTAACTCCGAACCATTAAAGAAGATAAAATTACCCAATGTATATTAAGTTATATTAAGAAATAAATAATTTTAAATAAACAATGCATACTCTCTCAGTCCGACCGTATATATTTTTTGATTTATCAAAGACCTTAGTTAATTTAAAATTTGCATCGTGCGCGTACGGTTGTAGTATGGAGTTTGTGGTGTTAAAGGGGTCTTATATCGGCTGTTTTTCTATTTTTAGGAAGAAAATCACATCATGTACAGATAGTTGATGAAGGCGCAGATGTATACGACGTGCCGTCCGGTAGCCAAATAGACCCAGCCACGCTCTTGTCCTCCAATAACGATATGGGTAACGAGAAACGGACAATGTTCAGGAATAACGTCACAGTTATATTAGAGTCTTCCACTGCGTACCCGTTCAAGTACAGGAAGGGCACTTACATGTGCTACTACTGCAAAAGTACATTCTTGGAGCCGGAGAAACTTCGGGAACACAACCAAGCCCAACATTCGGATGTACCAATCTCAGTTAAACCTCGAAAATATGAGCCGCTCAAAATGGATTTTACAGTGACCATTTGCAAGATATGCGGCATTAACATAGCCGACTACGCATCGCTGAAGCAGCATTTAGTAAATGAACACGGAAAAACAATAGATTGCACGCACGGAGAGTGCGTGCTGCCATATAAGTTGACCAACGACGAATACACGTGCCAGATATGTGGTGAACGATACGAGATGTTTCTCAGTCTCCACAAACACATGAATGTACATTTCGGACGGTTTATATGCGACAGCTGTGGTAAGAACTTCGTTACACAGCAACGGATGGTGAACCATGCTCGCACGCACGCACGCGGCGTTTTTCCATGCAGGCAGTGTAAAGAGACGTTTTTATCATACGCCTCTATGCACACACATGTGGCCAAAGTGCACAGATCTAATAAGCGATACAAATGTCCTATTTGCGACGAAAAGTTCGCATCGTACAAGCATCGGGTGAAACATCTGAATTCGATCCACGGTAAAAAGACAGCTGTGTTTCCATGTGCTCTATGCCCTAAAGTTTTCGATCTGTGCAGTCGCAGAACGACTCATATAAAGTTTCAACATCTGCAGGAAAGGAAACACGTGTGCCACGAGTGCGGCATGAAGTTTTTCTCGAACTATGAGCTACAAGAGCATTGTATAAAACACAACGGTGAGAGGATATACCAGTGCGATGTGTGCAAGAAGTCTTACGCTCGGTTGAAAACGCTTAGGGAGCATATGAGAATACACAACGACGATAGGCGTTTTGTGTGTTTCGTTTGCGGGCAGTCGTTTATTCAGAACTGTAGTTTGAAACAGCATATGAGGGTGCATCATCCGACCCACACTAAGAGCGACGCGGCAAATGTTAGATAATAACTTGATTTCAAGTTCTGATCCTCATTCTTATCTACATCATCCTATCGTAGTCTACTACTGCATTTTTTAAATGTAATAAGTGAACAGGACGGTCAGGACGCTCACCTGACGGTAAGTGATACGCCTAACCATGACAAAACGGCTTTAAAACAGACCAACAACTGATAGACAGTTATTATCCTCCATCAATGCCCCACTACACCCGACACCCGAGACAACAGATGTTAGGTCTCTTATACCCGGTAATTTCACTAGCTACAGTGCCCTCATCCCGAAACACAAAAGTGCATAACACTCCTGTTTCACGGGAGGATATCTTGCACTGCGGTGGTACCTACCTGGACGACTCGGTATCGAGTCTACCACCTACATACTTACGGGTCTTTCGTATTTTGTGCCAGATATCGCAGGCCATCTTTTCTCATCCTCACCACAAACACACTACAACAGTGGCGGGGCGAGACCTAAATTTAATGTGTGCAAGATATATTGTGCGAGGCCCCCTGATGGATGGCGGAAAAGAACGGATTTTATTTTATTTAACAAAATCGATATTTATAAAAATTAAAATAAGTTGATAATCATAAAAATGCAAACTTCTCATTGTATTTATTTTACAATATTGTGTTAAAAACGAATATGATAGTTAGGTTAGTGTCGTCGATACTTGCTAGCCGAATTTATTATTATTAATAGCTATACTAAATGAATAAGAATAATTATATATGCATTTGCGTTTACGGGCCCTCGAGGCGCGAGGCCCACGTCGCCCACTACTTACCCCACCTCTGGCATTTGACTATTAGACAAAGGCCTTTGCAGTAGTCCTTCGCTACCATCATCCTCTAGCGATCTATCGCAAATCGTCGGTCCATCGGGCCAGATGGCGTTCGACGCTACGTTCGCTAAGTTTCTGATCGTGTTGTATTAATACAGTGTTTGAATATACAATGACCGCCTTCTAAATGATAATTTGATCAGCAATTTGAAGTTGTTTCTACAAACTACGTGGCAACAGATCTGATATACAGCCTTATAATATTATCATGTAATTACGAACTGCTTAGTATGGATGTTAGCGTAGCATATTATATTTTAGGTTTTCTATGCATTCCGCGTAACAAATAGCTTTGAATTGTTTGTCTTTGTGTTAATTATGCTTCTGGTTAGCATAATATTATTCTGATGTAAAAATTTTATGACGAGCAAAAGAAAATGCAAGATGTGAGATGGTGCTAGTTATGTGCGTACAAAATTTATTGTATTATTGTCTGATTTTTATTTTATTTTGTTTATATAATTTTATTACAATGATAACCTTTTTTACTGATATGAATTATGTATATACTTTTTCTGTACTATAATGGTGTAATATTTTATATTTTTACAGAATACAACAAATTGTAACTTATAACTTCGAAGTATATACACAGTGCATTCAAAAAGTTCCGGGACAATTTTTTTTTACGAAAGGAGAAAAGAGCTTGGAAAAAAGTTTATTTAATTTTCAACGTAGTCCCCCTTCTCTAACACAATTTTACAGCGGTCGTACAGTCGTTGGAAGGCCCGCGAAAATTCTTCTCGGAAATGGCCTTGAGTGTGGCGGTCACTCCTCGTTTTTATGCCTCTACACCTGAAAACGCTCGCCTTCATGGCAATTTTAATCTTGGGAAATAGAAAAAAGTCCGCTGGAGCCAGATCTGGTGAGTATGGTGGGTGGCGGATCACAAGTAACAATGTTTTTGGCCAAAAAATTGTGAAAACGAGGATCGAGGAAGAGAGGGCGCATTGTCATGCAAGAGAAAACCATCGGCCACTACTGTAAAATTCTGGCCTTATGCGTCGAATCCGCTTTAAAAGTCTGTCCAGCACATTTTATAAAATGCTGCATTCACCGTTGGCCGGTTGGCACAAACTCGCTGTGGATAATTCATGAGAATCGAAAAAAGAAATGAACATCGTTTGATTTTGGATTTGGTTGCGCGAACTTTGAGGGGCCGTCCTTCCTCCTGGCTTCTACCATTCAGCAGACTGGCATTTTCGTTGTGGGATCGTATTGAACACCATGTTTCATCACCAGTTACAATTTTTTTAAGAAATTTTCATGCGGTTAGCCCCAGTCAAGAAATTGAGTGAAGCGTCGAGACGGCACTGTTTTCCAGCTTCCACTAATCAGCGTCAGTGAGTGAGGAACAATTTGTGCAATTTTTTTTTACCAAGACGTCGTGTAAAATATGATAAACGCTTCCTACAACTGATGTTAGCTTCCTAGATAATGTTTCAACCGAAACGCGTGATTGGAACACCAGCGTGCGCACTCGTTCGACCATTTATCGTCTGTTGTGACGTGGAGGACGCCCCTCGCGCGGATCGTCCTTCCAGCGACTCACGGCCGTTTTTAAATCGTCCATACCACTCGAAAACCTTGCTTCGGCTTCAAACAATCCTCGCCATATGCAGGTTTTAACATTTGATACAGTTTCGGACCACTTTTTCCCAATTTGAAACAAAATTTATAGGCGGCACGTTGCTCCATTTCGCAAATTGGTGACCGACCGATTAAACGTTTACTTCAACCAAACAAAACTTCACTTCGAATGAGTTAGAGCGCTGAAATCTCGATGTAGATAGTCGAAGGATGGTATTAACTAGTTCCAACGTTGCGCGAGAGATTGCGCTGATCGAAGATTTTATAGAAATTTAGTCCCGGAACTTTTTGAATTCACTGTGTAATTCAAAAGTTTTAAGTTGAATTTTAATCAAATTTTATGTAAATTATAAAAGCAATAACGAAATTATTAATAATAGGAATAATCGATTATATTTTTCTCAATTATTTTAAATTACTTTCCTTTTATATCTGTATATTAATTGAATAATTATTAATACCAATATTATGTATGTTTTAATAAATGTTAATACTCAAAAATCTGAATCAACTCATGCACTTGTATAATCTGTATTTAGTTTATGAAAGGAATTTTGATGTCAAGAAAATTAAGTTTTATGTAAAACACGAACTCTCTTATATTATTATTTTTACGGATGATTTCCATTTTAACAACTTAAGTTTCGCCTCTTACTTCCTAAATCTATTTTTCTTTAAGAACCCTGTATAAAAAGTTTGTAAAAGAGAATTCAAGTATTATAGAATGTTTTTCATTGTTCTTGAATTCTATTCTATTGATAGGACTTTTTAGCGATGTTATAGTTCTATTGGAGTAACTCGTTAATATCCACGGCAGAGATGGTATCACTATCTGAAAAATAAGTGAAATATTAAGGAGTTAATATAAAGGTGAAACCACAGGAAAATAAGTGAATAAAGGAATGGTTCGAATTACTCGTTTGAATGTATTGCACTAATACCCTTTCTAAGTACCTACTAAATCGAAATTGATTCTCCTTCAAAATTAAATTATAGCCCCATATTAAGCGAGGAGCTTGTAGTTAGGGTACTAAACAACTGAAAATCATACTTATACACATTTTTTAAAATACATATATATTATCCATAGAAACACCCAGACCATTACAAACAGACATGTTCATGCACACAAATTTTAATGTTTGTACTGCCCGGGAATTGAACTTGGAACCCTTGGTGTAGAAGCTGATGTCGCAACCGCTACACCAAATGGGTCAAAATCTTATAATATCGTTCTAGGTAAAAGTGAATACTAGTGCTTACGATTTGTAGACAGAAGTGAATAAAGAACACGCTCAACAACAGGTTCGTTTGAACGTCGCCATTTTGACAACACAGTTTCAATGGTTGATGATGGTACCTACATCATACGTAATGGTAAAAAACACATGCAGCGCAGATGTATCCCGTTGGAGGTGCTACAGTAAGTAAAAAAAGAAGCGTGCGTTACCCATGCTGCTGGTATCACTATATGCAATGATATAACGTTTGATACTAACCTTATTTTACCATAGTTTGTCAAAAGTTAACACGGAATATATAACTGATAAATTTTGCACATTGTTAAAATGTGACTTCGATAGGCATACGAAAAAAAAAATGATAACTGGACCATATATTACAGTAAATTCTGCAATAATATTTTAGCACCAAGAACAATTTAGAAATAATATTATAAATAATATCACGAGTACTTATTAGTTATTACCAATCAATTCCGTTTTATAACTTTTGACGCCAAATGCACAGTATTTTTGCCACTAACCGAATGTAATACACGACTACACAAAATCCTTCACCTGATGGTATTCATGGTCTAATCTATTACTTCGTGTGCGTTACCACCCTAGCAGGAAAGTATGTCCTAGAGTGATATGAGTGGTACAATGTTTTGTGCTCTATTTACTATGTATGTGCGCCAAATATTATATGTGCATCCAGCCGTTTTGGAATAAATCGAAAAAAACGGTTCCTGCTAGGGTAACGTTTTTCTAGCAGGAAAATTTTTAAAAAAACATCGGAGAGAAAAATAATTAGTCCGTTAGAAAGCTTATGTGTGTGCATGAATGTGCGCCAAAATTATATATGTGCGCCTTCAGGTTTTGAAATATTCAACTTTTTAATCTTCCTGCTAGGGTAACGTTTTACAAAATCGCATATCTCGAAAACTATTGCATGTGCGTTTATGAAAAAAATTGCATAAATAGCTCTTACATGTGCCAATATGTGCCGGAATTTTGAACAAGAAAAATATCTTAGATTTAAGTTATAGCGATTTTTAAGAAATGAGAAAAAAAATATAGCCTCTTTATAAAAAGGCCGATAAGCTCATAAAAAATTGCATTTGATCCGTTTGAGACGCAGATTATGTGCAGCAAGTTTCAATAGTGCACATTCATTAGTTGTTGAGTAATATGAGAAAAACTAAACAAAAAACCTATCATGTTTTTGACGTTCACATACAAGAAACTGGTTCAATCTAAGATGAGCGATTGTAAACCATGATTATGTGCATATTGTCAAGTAATGTGAAAATTTTCACCTTAAAATATTCCGTATTTAAAAAGATATAAACAAAAATCAAAAAATAAAATACGATCGATTATCCGACCAAATTAGAATGACTACTAAAAAGCGACGGTTCGATATGTATCGATGGCCTTCGGTAATGAACGCTTAATACCTTGGTAGCTGTCGTACAGTCGCGTTAGAAAGTTTTTTGGTAAATTTGGGTTCATGTAAATATTACTAATATAATTTATGTTTCCATTTCGGACAAAATAAACTTTGTATCATTATTATTTTAATTGCTGTATAAAAAGTAATTGATAATAATAAATTATTAAATCATGTACAAAAATAATTTTGGTTTGTGGAGACCCGATTAAGTGAAAAAAATTAACCTAAAATCACATTAATACACTTAGTATTTAATACACTTAGTATTAAATAACAAAATATATAGTAGTAATTATATACATTGTAATATTTCTCGCTCGCGGCCTCGGACCGGTAGGGGCCTCGCAGCCAAAGGGGCTATGCTTAAAGTCACTTGCGATGAATGATTTGAAAAGCCTGAATTTCTGCCCATAAATTATATAATTATTGTTTTAACAAAAAAAATGGTTCGATTAAAAGCTACGCTGATGGTTTGTTTATTCGCTTTCATAAGTTCAAAGGATTTAGTTTCTGTTGCAAACTATTCTCACAAATAACGAATACATTTATCACCAGTACTATCATCTCCTACTCTCTCTCTTCTCGCTTGTAGGAAGGGACCATGAGTAATATACAATATGGTCACCAGTGAACATCAACCTGCTTCCCCAGTGTTATGAGTCATGACTGGGCATTTAATCCACATATTGAGTGCCAATACTAGAAGCTGCGTTTCATCTAAGTATATTTTTAAAATATTTTCTCTCGTTGTACCTTAGTAACAGATAGAACGTGAGTACTACAAACACCCAGACCTGACAACAATATCATCAATTTAATTATGTACTACTGCCAGAATTGAACCCATGACCCTTGCATCTCAACCGGTAGGTACGCATATCCACAGTGCTTGCAATAAGTCAAAAGGATTATAAAATGACACGAAATATGAAATGCTTACCATCATCGCAGTTCTATCATCGTAATAAATACGTCACGTCACATATTGCACCACTTTCAAAAAACTTCATAACACAAAATATAACCGACCGTGTCGTTCACAATCAAAACTGTATGAATATAACTACAAGTTAACACTTCCACAGTGTTGCCACCTTAGTTTTAGAAATGGGGCGTTTTGAGAAGTTAAAAAGGGCTAGATTGAGCATCAATAGATTTTCCGTTCTACAAATGCTTAAATAATCATGTCATGAAGCCGTTTTTTTAGAGCGTCTAAAAAACGTCTTCATGGCCGATGATATAGTAAAAAAGTTGTTAGCATGTCGAAAACTTCATACATTGGTTAATATTTTCAAGACAGCGAAAAAGAGCTAAATCGTTAAAAAAGGAGTTCACCCGTACTAAAAAGTGCTAGATCTAGCCACAAAAGGGCTGTACTTCCAATTGTAGTAAAAGTTCGCATTATTCAAGATGGAGTACTGTTTATATATTAGTCTCTAATTAATACCTTAGGTAATTACCTGTCCTTTTTTCTACAAGCAATACGTAAGACGTCATAGCTGGCGTGTGCGACCAGAGATAAAGAGTCCATTGACAGTTATTTTAACTTTGACATTTGTGTCATCACACTTTTAGAGTTTCTATTATTTATGGTGTCACGCTTATCTATTCAAATCCTACGAGTTTTATAGTATTGTACGTCAACTCTAAAAAAAGGATAAAAAGAAGTACTAAATAATTGTGCTAGCCGTGTGAAGTTTCTGTGAGAAGAAAAATACGAACTTAATAAATAAATATAACCTGACACTCACTCAGCGCTATCTAGCCCCAATTGGTTTATATTATATAATACATACTTTATAATTTCCTTTTGTACTACCCAATGCATTTTTATGAAATTTTATAAAATATGGAAACATTGTTTTCGAAAATGAATGGGAATCACTTTATCACTTTACTGTACTTGAGCACAAGATGTGTCAATAGGTTGATGTGTAAATTTAAGAAGGCCATCGATACATATCGAATCGTCGCTTTTTAGTAGTCATTCTAATTTGGTCGGATAATCGATCGTATTTTATTTTTTTTGATTTTTGTTTATATCTTTTTAAATACGGAATATTTTAAGGTGAAAATTTTCACATTATTACTTGACAATATGCACATAATCATGGTTTACAATCGCTCATCTTAGATTGAACCAGTTTCTTGTATGTGAACGTCAAAAACATGATAGGTTTTTTGTTTAGTTTTTCTCATATTACTCAACAACTAATGAATGTGCACTATTGAAACTTGCTGCACATAATCTGCGTCTCAAGACGATCAAATGCAATTTTTTGAGCTTATCGGCCTTTTTATAAAGAGGCTATATTTTTTTTCTCATTTCTTAAAAAATCGCTATAACTTAAAATCTAAGATATTTTTCTTGTTCAAAATTCCGGCACATATTGGCACATGTAAGAGCTATTTATGCAATTTTTTTCATAAACGCACATGCAATAGTTTTCGAGATATGCGATTTTGTAAAACGTTACCCTAGCAGGAAGATTAAAAAGTTGAATATTTCAAAAACCTGAAGGCGCACATATATAATTTTTGGCGCACATTCATGCACACACATAAGCTTTCTAACGGACTAATTATTTTTCTCTCCGATGTTTTTTTAAAAATTTTCCTGCTAGAAAAACGTTACCCTAGCAGGAACCGTTTTTTTCGATTTATTCCAAAACGGCTGGATGCACATATATAATATTTGGCGCACATACATAGTAAATAGAGCACAAAACATTGGTACCACTCATATCACTCTAGGACATACTTTCCTGCTAGGGTAACGCACACATTACTTTCAACAACATAGATGCTGCCTTGCCGTATACAGAAGAGCTTTACTTACATTAATCTCACATAACTGACATATGATTTATGATGAATTGCTCAAACATAGATATGTAGATGGGTAATAGGGAATATTTCTTGATTCCTGTAATAATAAAACTTTCTCTTATTTTCATCCTCGAGCCATAATTTGTCGCAATTGGTGTTTGACGTTCAATGCTTGATAACTTTTTTGGGGGTTTTGATAATTATTGAAGGCTATTACCGTTTAGCTTAAAATGATTCAACAATGTACTCAGTATTTTGTAATATCTAAACTTGAATTCGATTTTAAAGAAATATGTGACGCTTGCTTTTCTCTTTTGTAGGAGAGGACGACGCGTCGGTCAACTCTAACAATGGTCTATACATGCTCTCCGACAAAATTATGTTGGAGAGCGACGACGAGTGGGATGCTGTTGAAGACGAAATAACTTCGCCCACAAATATTGTCAATGCCGTCCTAAAATATAATGAGGATATTAATAATGTCAAACAATTAGTTACACCCAAATTTCAATCTGAAAATATACAGGATCCCTTTATTAATATTTCGTACGCAGATAAAGGTGATATGAACAAATTATTTAATAATAACAGTATTAGGTCTAGTGCTGTAGATACAAACATTCCTAATAATAACGTAGCGATCGATAAAGATTCCATCATTTCAGGTTTTGATAGTTCTCCTGTTAAAGTAAAGCCTAATGAAAATCAACTTTTAAACTCCAAAGTAAATAATCATGATAAAGACAACATTTCACAATGTGAGCCTGTTTCTTACACTAAACCCAAATTTACTCTGCTTTCGAAAAACTATAAAACTGTTGCAGAACCGGATATTAGTTTTATTGGCATGGAATACAATCGTGAATGTAGCTCTCAATTCTTCCAGAAATTGATATCAAGGAAGAAGAGGATCAAAATTACGCAGCAGCTGAACCTACCTGCAAGCCGGCACTTGATATAGTACTGACAAGTGATGAAAAGAATAGAGTTAATGACATGAAAACTAAAGAAAATAATGAAAAAAAACATAATACTTGCAAGAATAAACTATCTTTACTTGCTCATGTCTCTAAAAAATGTGCCGAGAACGATGTAAATTTTGTTGGGCTCGAATTTAATTCTGATGTAGCCTTACGAAATACTCGGGGCGATGATGATATCAAAGAAGAAAATAATGATACAGATATGACTGCAAACCAAAAAGCAAATATTTCTTACCAAGAATTGTCATCAAAAATATCGTCAGAAGAAAGCTCTACGGTACAAAAAAATAAACCAACACTTCTGCCTAAGAATTATAAAGCACATCTTGAAGAGGAAGTCTGTTTTGTTGCGGTAGAATATGACCCCATGATGAAGTTTCGTGAAATTGTGCTAACAGATATGGACATAAAAGAGGAAAGTAATGATAATATAGTAGATAATGCGTCTGAATTTCCTGGTATGGAGGTTACCGTGTTTAATAATATTTTTTCTAAAGAGATAGCACATATTTCTGCAGATAAATCTGATTCAATAAATAAACAAACGCTCCTACCTAAGGATCATAGCGAACGTCCTGACAACGATATTTCATTCATTGCCATGGAATACAACAAAGAAATAACAAACACAGCTTTGTCTGAAATAGAAGTCAAAGAGGAAAATGAAGACCCTTTATTGTCGCCTGAAAATGACACACCAGGCACTGATGGAAAAAGCACTATTATCAAAAGAAGACGTAATCGGAAGGATAATAATGAAGCATTGGTTAAACGAACGAAGCTCACGTTACTTCCAAAAAATTATAACGAAAAGAAAGTCATGGATATCAGTTTTATTGGTATGGAATACAATGAAGATGATTCACAGAATGGTGATCCATTCGAATTGATTAAAGAAGAAAATGATAACGATAATCAAACTACAATAGCTATCGATGCAGTCAGTGAAATTCATGAAACAAATTTTGGAACTAATAACGGTCAGAACTGTTTAAAGACGTCGTTTGAAGCTATCAACCAACAAGTATTACAAGGAAAGGAAAATGCTATGGTGTATAAACCTAATGAAGCATTAAAAAGTAATTTGGCCAATGTCGATCCAAAGCTTGACTTACAAACATCACCAGGACATGTATCAATGTTACCTGAAACAAAAAGCAGTCCCACATTCAGCTACGATTCCGATAATGCTCCTGAACCAGAAAAGTCTAATATTGTAAATAATTCCAGCAAAGTGTTCCTTGAAAATCAATTTATAGAACGCTTTAGACCTGGCTGGTTCATAACAGATGAAGATACCATAAAAATACCTCCAAAAGAGACCACATTACTAAAAAACTCTGATAAGACAACAAAAGAAAACATGACAAGTGAAGATAAATGTATCAATCAATTCGATTCTGACAAAGAAAATGAAATACTACAAGCTGCAATGATTCTCACGAACGATATGAAACATGGTAGAGTAAATATAAATAAAACCAGCACAGAGAACACGTTACGTTCTCCCGTTCAGATAACCTCTTTTAAAGAAACAAGACCAGGCTGGTTCACCACAGAGAAAACACATACAGAAAACCTTGAGGAAGAGCTTACATTCCATTACAACAAGGAGAAACGATTGAAAACCAACATATTGACGGAAACTGAAAATACACGGCGTCTTAACTTCGAAAAAGCTATAGGAATTTGCAGTTCTAGTTTCAATAGTAATATCTCTGAAGCTAATTTTGTAAGTTCTGAAAAAGCGGGCAAATCTAATTCAAATGACAATGTTATACAGTCTACACCTGAATTAGAAACCCAATCAGGCAATGTTAATAAGGCACCAACTCAAGATGGCATCGATCTTGTTCCAGATAATAAAATGCTATCTGAAATAGGAGCTGCTATACTCAACTGTAATAATACAATGACACAGACTGGAGATAGTCTTTTTATTGTTGAAGACAACCTGAGGTCTGTAGCTGAAACTGGAATAATAGCACCCTACAATTATAACAATGCACCCACTCAAGTGGCTCCTGGGTATTATGTCATACCAGATAGCTCAAGCACAAAATCTGGGACGCAGACTTTTGTTTCATGCAACTACAATCCATCTTCCACTCAATTTGGGGATAAAGTTATTCTGCTTCCTAAAAATACGGAGGGACCGATAGATCCCATTCAATCCAAAAATACACACAGCACATTTATACCTTACAATCTGAATAATGCGCTTAGCTCAGAAACGAGTACATTCGTTCCAAGCGAGAACGCGGCGAAGGTGCCAAATGGAACAGAAACCCATTTACAGTTTAACTACGACAATTTAAACAGAGAAATTGGTGATCGCATCGTTGTTATTCAAGACGGTACAAATATACCAATAGGAACAGAGGCAACTGTGCCCTACAACTACAATGCAGCTACAACACAAATGGAAGGCACGTATTTTGTAGTTCAAGACAATACAGCACCGACGTTCGGAATGGAAGCAGCTATTCCCCAAGGATATGATAAGGACACAACACAGCTTGGTGAAAGGCTTATTGTTATTCAGGATGGTGCTAAAATAACGACTGAAACGGAGACAGCGATCCCATTTAGTTACGACAGTTCACCAACAAATCTGGGTGATCGAATTATAGTAGTCCAAGATACACAAGTCCCGCCAGCAATCGACGGCGGTAATCCATATACCTTGAATGGAGGAATCTCGCAAATTGGTAACACATTCTACATCGTTCAAGACTCTGGAAATGTTGTTCCTGAAACTGGAGTGTCAATCCCATATAATTTTAATAGCTCCCAAACCATGACGTCCGATATCAATGAAATTAATGATAGGCTAATTGTTATTCAGGACACTGCAGGAACATCGTTTCAAAACGACAATATCGTTAACTATGAAGGTGAATCATCGCACGTCAATGCTATTATTACAATCGAGGATTTAGCAAATGAAAAAACGCCCATAATAACCAAAATTCATCCGATAAAGAAATATTAATCAGGAGCTACTTTTGCCCCAAGATAATACGGAAACGTCTTCGAAAACGAAGAATAAAGATAAAAATGATAAGAAAAGAAAATCCGGCAAAGACAAAACGAAGAAAAATTCTTCTACTAAAACCATAAGTGACGAAGGCATACCCTTAGGTGACACCGATGAAGCTAACCCAGAAGATGTAAAAAAGAATGGTTGGATTTCTGCTATTGCTATAATTAGCAGCACATACGCTTGCCCTTTCCGTCGTTGGAATAATCACTACCTCTGTTTCTTCTGTGATGCCAAATACCTGGATATATCCGAACTACAAGATCACACCTTAACACAACATGAAACTAATGAGAAACAAATACTTAAAGCTTTAGTCAAACAGAAGTATCTGAAAGTAAAAGTGAATTTCAAAAATTTCTCATGTAAGAAATGTGTTTTTGTCGCGGAAAATTTCGATGATTTGAAAGTTCACATCCGTAGGAGCCATGCTGTTGTAGTAGACCTGCAAAACGATGGCATATTCCCGTTCAAAATAGACGCGGACGGGCACGCATGCGTAGTGTGCCCACAGCGATTCCGCAATTACATCCTACTGAATCGTCATATCAATAATCACTTCCCGAATTTCGTGTGCGATATTTGCAAGCTGGGATTTGCGACCCCAGTGCGTCTGAAGTCACACGCTTCTCTTTGCCATCCAACAGACACGTTCACGTGTGAAACTTGCAACAAGGTCTTCAAGAATATGGTATCTAAAATGGATCATGTACAAAGAGTTCACATGAAAGTGAAGAAGCACAAGTGTCCTGAATGCGGGGAGGCGTTCTTGGAATACCGTCAGCGTGTAAATCACATGATCAGAGTGCACGGCGCCAAACCGCCCGAATATAAATGCGAGCAATGTCCTAAGGTATTTAGGTTCAACGGCCTACTCCGGGTACACGAGCGTGACGCCCATTCTGACAGGCGCAAGTGCGACGTATGCAAATTGATCATACCAGTGGCGGAGATGAAAAGTCACATGTTTAACCACATCGACGAGAGGAACTATGTATGCCCCATATGCGGGAACAAGTATATGCACAAATATACATTGAACTCTCACATGAAGATCCACAAGGACCACATGGCATTGGCAATAGAAACAGCGAATGACAAAAACTAAACGTGTACTTGCACATTTTTTTATCATATTAACTCTTTCCTTCTAACTATCAATTGCAATTATCAAAACGTCTTATTGTTTTTAAAATTCTAGTCCTACGTGAGCTCCAAGAGCACAGATATCAAAAGTCGTTATTGTGCTTTACTTTGGTATTTAAAATGTATTTTTTATTGTATTTTTTGTATTCTTTTTAACGTTCATAAGTGCTTTTTGTAAGCCTAATCTGAATAAAGAATTTTGACTTTGACAGGCTTAGCCCTTTATTATATTTTAATAAATAAGTAACAGGAAACTACGAAATGTGGTGTCGTCACGCTACCTAGTAAAGGCAGGCTACTGACGTTAGATATAAATGAAACTCGGTAATCATGGTATTTGGAATTAGCGTAGCGTGAAAATAAAGAAAAAGATGCTTGTAGAGAATTAAAGCATTTTATGCGTAAAGTGACAATACGAAGATTTAAAAACTGAAAACCCTATTTTTGAAACCTATTTGTAAAGTTCATGTCTGATACATTGCATTCGTCCTTCCGCCACGCTACGCAGATGAGTTGGTCTTGTAAAATTGAGACCATATGTCTATTTCGAAGCTGCCCGATCCTGTAGCTGTTGTGGAATTTCCCTTACGTTATTTTTATCAAAATTATAGCTTCTCGACATTACTGTTGCTGATAGCGATGATGTGAAGATCAAATCCGATCAGCGTCACCGCTTATTAACCCTTTGAATGCCAACGACGCCTAAAGGCGTTAGATACAGTAGATTTTCTATTGTGTGTATTCGTGGCGTTCAAAGGGTTAAAGAGGCCGTCATGAATGAGCCATGCAGTCACGTAAAGTCGAGGGGCTAAGGCCCGCCTATGACATGGCCCAAAGCGCTCATTTGTCTAAAAGCTCTGTCCACTAAACATAATAAGCTTCCAACAATTAATTTACTCGAAGAATATCTTTTAAGTTTATCTAAGTTTCCTATTGTCAGGTGGTTTTACTTCAATAGGAAACGTTCAAGGCGAATAGACATATAAAATTAAAAATAACTTGAAAGTCTCGGTCCTTCATATGGTAGGTATCATTTTGGTCTAATGGTAACGCTATAGATTGGGCAGCTATGTTCTACTAGCTGGATGGGTCGGACGAAAGCCAAAGTATGGTAGCTTGTTAGGTATGCACATTTTTGCATTGACCATGTTTTTGGCCTGCAAAATGTAGGAAGCAAATTCTACGCAAACGTTAAAATACATATTTAAAATTTAGGGAGTGATAAGGGTCATATACTGACCATTTTAGATAAATCCGTTCTTTTGGTTTTTGAACTTAAAATTGAGATGCGTAGGATAAATATTGTGCCATGATTAATTTCGTTATTTAATGAATCCATATATTAATAATAATAATAAAATGGTAGTTATATATTGGCTTATGATAAGCTTAATTTATATTTAGAAGGAGCGTTCAAACACTCGATTTTGTTATTATCTATTATAGTTTGATTAATTCTTTAATAAAAATGGCATTGATGCAAAATCAGCTAACGCTGAAATATAATAATAAAACAATATGAAACCTCGTAAAGGTGAAGATGAACATTTTATCAATTTTTATTTTAAGCGTGATATTAAATGCTAGGAAATGACTGAATTTGCCGAAAGTATTAACAAGGTGTGAAGCTTCCATTTGGATTAGATCTAAGAAATGACTGGTGTTAATGTTCTACTGGTATTTGTGACGACGGAACTGATGGTCTAGAAAGAAGGGTAATGATAATTGTATCGTTTAATAAAAAAAATGTATTCGCGTTTGGACGGAGTCGACAACAAAGTTTTTACTTAATTTAGCACATCGCGATAGTCCGTCGCTAGACTTACAGTTCCCTCTACGATGGTGTAGGATTTTACCATATCCAAAGTTTGGCAGGTGGGTTGGAGATACCAGTCACTTAAAGATTTGTTATGGGCTGAGCGCCATCTGTGCTTGCCACTTGTCCGGTGAAGGTGTAAAGGACATCCGAGGCCAACAGAAGACAAGTCCAAATAAATAAAGTTAAGAGTTATGAGAGCACGATGCTACCTGACGATGTTATGTCCCTAAGCCAGTAAGAAAAGTAGGAGTGGTGACAATAGTATTCAAATCTACCAGACATAAAGCTTTGTTATCGGCTTTTTCCTAACCTTAGTGTTTAGTAATAAAGACTAGACTTAAGTTAGTATTTATTGCTTTGATTGTGGGCAATGCAATTATATTGAATAAATCTAAAGTGAAAACAATAGATTAATTAACTGTAATATAATTTGACAAGTATTATATACAGGTCAGAGCATAACATATTGAATAACTACGTATACGATGGAATCTTATCTTGTTCATAAAAAGTGTTTGCATTCACTGGTATTGTTAAGTTTTAATTTTCTGTTGTAATTATATTTTTAAATTTATGGTAATTTATTCTATTCTGAATCGTTAAATGTATGCTTGCTTTTAAAGCTAAGATTTGTTTTTACAACATTCCATAATTTAAAAAAAAAACCCTCTTTGTTATTGTGTCTAAAATGTCACTGCAATTACTAGGTATCTATACTGCCCCATATGACAAATATAGGCATATCATTAAGTTAATAAGAAGCTTTTTGTTTATGTTCAACTATAGAACTTTAGGTATTGGGCGATTACAAGTATTCTTTAATCATAGCTTTTAGGCCAATTTTATAAACCAACCCTTAAAAAAGCGTCTATATCAAGCATACAATTTTGTTCTTTTTGAATAACTGATAATGTTCCAGCATTACTTTGATTAATTTTTAAGTAAATAAAACAAAATCAAATTAATAATTCAAGCATCATTTGGGATATTTACGGACATTGGTTCTTGAAATACTTAGCAAATAAGGCACGTACTTTTCGTAGTGTGGTGCCAAATTATCTTCGTTCCAATGATTAAAGATATTTCCAATGATACTACTGAACAGATGGGACGTGCTATACATGTAAGCATCTAAATAAGCATTTAACCATTATAGTTAAGAAAATGTGTGTTTTCGATGTTAGATTTATTGATAACTGTTTAAGGCACCCTTCTTAAAATCATATTTTAAACTGGCGACTCTTTTTTTGTATCTCTCTCACTCTTTATATCTGTCTTACTTGTGGCAAAATAATAGGTGAGAGACAGAATACATTAAAGAATCGTACAAAACAAATTATTAAATCAAAAAGGAATATTTTCATAAGGGTTTATAAAAATGAACACTTTACACGTATATTACAAATAAAGCAGTCCAATGTTTGACTTCATTAGAAAATTGTCGCTTGACATATTATTAAAAGTATATTGTAGTATTGAGTGCCAATGAATTAGGTATAATACACTGTAATTTTCATCATTATTGTAATCTATGTGCATTCATTGTAATTTAATTGCCTCTGGTGGCAAAAACCAATAACCTACTTATCAAGATAATTTTTTGGACAGTACCACCAGCTTCAAGAGCAACTAAGAATTTAAAAGGTTCTTTAAAAAAAACTATGTTATAATTATGTAAAAAAAAAATGTTTATCGTCCATAAATCTATCCGATCAAAATGTAAAAAAACAGATTTAATTTTCAAAAAGGGCGGATACTGAATAAAAATCACAGCTATTAAAAAACAGAAAACTTTCATGTATTTAAGATGATAACTGTATCTTTGCCTAAATCACCGAGTATAAGATACCTACCATCTGTCGACTCAGGTGACGGGCATAGGGCAGTGTTGACGGAAAATAATGACTATCAACTGTTATTGATTTCTATCAACACTGCATCTGTCATGGTCAGGAGTATCACTTACCACCAGGTGAGCGAGCTGACCGTCATCGATAACCTAAAAAGAACACTTTATGGCCTGATGATTCACTGGTGGTAGAAAAGTCACTGCCAAAACAATTTTTTTCCCATATGTTAAATTACGAAATTTCAAAAGTTTAATCAAATAATTGCAGTACGTGGGTTCCTAAAAAGAAGTTATTGGTTTTGCCCTTATTGCAATCGTCAGTTTAAAATACGTAACATATTTTATTAATTGACCATTTTGAATATAATTTGCCATCAAATATATTCTTGAAAATGATTAGGTCTAATTATATAAAGGTTTTTTGGTAAAACATTTTGTAGCTGAAAGCTATTTAGAAATCTGTGATATTTTGTTATTTTTTAACTTTTGTTTATTATTATAACCTCATATTTTATTGATATGATAACTGTAATTTTAGTAAAACGCTTTTAAATCTAATCCTTTCCAGAAAAATAATATATTTTTATAGGATTTATCCTATATTTATTTTTGAAATGTAATCAACATAGTTTTAATACCATATTTATTGAATTTAATGTTAAGGTAACCATTTAGCTTTAAGGTTTTCGGTGGTTTTTATACGTAATTTGACAGCTAATGCTTGTTTTGGTATCAGTCTCCTAGTTGATCTAAATTACCAAAGTGTCAGATTGGCATCAGATACCAATTACCAAACGTAAACTTATATTTAAACAAGGACGTATAATAAAATATACGGACGTCTAACGGAGACTCACTAACAACAAAAGTGTGTCATAATTTGATTAGATATCATATTTATACTTAAAACATATAAATTGTAATACAAATATATCAAAAATTATTATCAGAATGACAGCAACTGTCATTTTGGGGGAACATTGTATGTATCACACAATGTTTCCCCAAAATGACACTCTGTCCATATTTATCATACGACGATTTCTTGAACATAAAAAAATATTACATACAAATAAATAATCTGTACTGTAATACTTATTTTTACAAAAAAAACACTCATCGGCTGTCTTAAATGTTATATTACGTAATGCGACCGCTGAAAGTGCAATTCGAACATCATATCTTTAACTATTCATTTCTATCCAACATTAATTTCGATGTAAGGTCGACTAGATTGGGTAAACAATGTTATGTTTCAGAATAGTGTTGCCAAACTACTGATAATAAGGAAATCATCTTAAATATCGATTGTACCGATACTACTTAAAATTATACTACCGATAGTATATATGCACAATTTCTATAGATAGTGTCGGTATTATGAATCAAACCAAGCGTACATCGCTTGTTGATTGATTGCTTTCGACATTGATTTCGTCTAGAATTTTCTTTATTCAAAAGCAATTATATCGATACTATCTATAGAATAATACAATGTTGAGTTTCAAAACCAATGTTGCTATTAATTCAACTCAACTATCGATATTCAAGCGATTTTGATGACGCGGCAATTTTTCAGAGGTCTACCAACAACACGTCCGCCTTCCCTAATCACAATAGCGTCGAAAGTCCATGACATTGCTATAGGAGCTTAGCTAAAGTAAGTTTATTGTTTATCTAAGTATAGGAGACAATCAATATTTATTATTTAATCTGTTTCCGGGCATTGTTCACCTTAATCTTGTTTATTAAGTAAACTTTATGCGCTAAATGGATCTCATATAATTATATTCTTATATTCATGCATAACTAAATAAAAATGTACCATTAAGTATGTGTATTTGAATAAATGGCGTATACCAAAACTTAGTATAATCATTTATTAGGTGCATTCTAATTTAAATATAGAACTAAATCGTTTATTTGGGACACATCTTTATTGGCCCTTAAGAGTTCGCTCCTGGATTGAGGACCTCCTATTCTAGATAGTGAACTGTTTTATCATAGTTTTTACACTTACCTCATTTAATCTGCAGCGTTGCTCCCTGCTACAGGTACTTGCTGTTAAATCTTTTATTACTAAGCTTTTCCGCTTTGCGCAGTAAAGGTAGTGTTGAGGAGTGTCCTGATACGCTCGGGGGAGACGCGCGGGAGGAAGTGTCGTCACAACGCCGCGACGAGACGCAGCGGGGCGGCCACTAGCGATCGACACCCGACACGCTAACACTACCAGGACTCCTCAACCGCAATGCTCCAATTCGTCCTGTTTGTTCTTCATTGTAACAAAATAAACAGCTCTACGATTATACAGTCCACTCATTTAGTCCCCAGACCCTAAAGGTAGGATTAGTGACAGTTGCACTGTGTACCGTCATCGTAAGTGATATATCCGTGACAGATGCAATTTTGAAGGAAATCAATAACTCGTAGCAACTGCGTAGTAATTATTTGCCGTCAACAATGTCGTGAAACCGTCACCCGAGGCGACGGGGGATCGGCGAGATGTAAGGATTCATATAAAGCTTTACTACGAGTAGCTGCAGTGCGAAACACATGTTCAAAATAGTCCTATTTTACGGTACGATATCGGGCATTCCAGTGCTACCTACCAAGACGACTAGGTGCCGAGGCTACAACCTAGGTAGTACTATGAGCCTACATATAAACAGTGTTGTCCTTGAAAATCATTTAACCTATCGAAAACCTATCAATACTGTTGCTTTGCCCAGCTATCACTAGTCCACTAGTGATACTATCGACCGACAACACTCCCTATGAAATTAAATACTAGTTGATTAATAAAAGTTTTACAAGTCTATTCTACTATATATTCTATCTCCAAATCGGTACAAAAAATGTGTAAAAATGTGTGTACAATCTCTAAGTGGTATTATTACAGTTATTTTTATGGTACCTTAGGGTGAATAAACCATAAACTCCTGAAGATATACCGTGCGGCGTAAGATCGCTTGTCTGAGTTTGTTTAAATTAAAAATGTTTTATCTTTTTAGAACAAATGACAAAGGACTTAAAGAGCACAAATTTATTTTGTTTTCTTGTTTTTTACGCATTGTATCCTTTTGATAAACATTTGACGATTCATAAAATATGAAATGGTTATTACCGAGACTTAAAAGATAAAATATATTAAACACCGATTTCACATCGCCCACTTATTTAAATGTCTGCATGCTGATTTGAAACAAATGGAGTTAAAAACCTTATGCACGATTATTTTCTCATTTTTAGGTGATGATCACTGTTCGCCAATGGAGATAAGATCCGAGATAACGGATACAAATCAGAATCGAAATTGATGAAGAAAGATTTAAGTGCTAACAAGATACTCCTTGACGACGAATTGAAAGCCAGAAAAAAGAGAGCTTTAATACTCTTTGAGAACTCCAAAATCTGCCCGTTTCGGTGGATGAAGCACACATATCTATGCTTTTATTGCGATCAGCAGTTTTCGAATCCTGCCGAATTAAGAGGTCATCATCACAATGAGCACCTTTCCCAATCAACACTCCAGATTAGGCAAGCCGTAGCGAAAATAAAGAAATATGAACTGATCAAAGCAGACGTGACAGATCCTGGTTGTAAAATGTGTGGCGATCAAATTGCAAATATGACTGAGCTGAAATTGCATCTGGCTGTAAAACACCATAAAGACATTGAACCAAGTTCGAATGATGGCATACTGCCATTCAAATTGGCAATGAATGAGTTTAATTGCGTGTTATGTGGTGAAAAATACGCCGAATACAAATCACTGAACAACCATATGAACGTGCATTTTCAAAATTTTATATGTGAACAATGCGGTACTGGATTTATTACACCGGACCGGTTAAGAACACATGGGTTTCACATGAGAGCGGTACGTTCCCATGCGAAAGCTGTGACAAAGTTTTTAGATCGTCCAATTCCAAAAACGAACACTTCGCAACTGTTCACATGCAAGTAAAACGGCACAAATGTCCGCACTGCCCCGAGACTTTCCGCAACTACTTCCAAAGAAACAAACACATATCTAACGTTCACGGGTTAAAATTGAAAGAGTTTAAATGCACGATGTGTCCAAAGGTGTTCACGCTGAGTGGGAAACTAGGTGTGCACGTTAGGACAGTGCATTTGAAGGAAAAGAGACATGCGTGTGACGTTTGCGAGTGGAAGTTCTATTCTAAATCAGAGTTGAAGGAACACATGGTGAGGCACGGTGGGGAAAGGAAATACCAGTGCAACATCTGCAAGAAGGCGTATGCTAGGAAATATACTTTAAGGGAACACATGAGAATTCACGAAAACGACAGGAGATTCGTTTGCAACATATGCGGGAAATCATTTGTCCAAAACTGTAGTTTGAAACATCATATCAAGATAAACCATCCTACAGAAAAACGCACCTCATAAGATATCCAATGTATATACCGGTACCACCATAATTCATAAACGTTTTGACAATGCAGGTGTTTGTCATAAGTAAAATTTTTACACAATTATTAACGAAAAGCATCTCGAAGATTGGCTATTGTTTTATATTTTTCACGATTTATATAAATATTGTAATAACAACATTACTCCTTTTTATTTCTTATTAAACGAACGGTTTGCACCAATTATATTAAGGTGAGGGTTATAAACTAACACTTCAGTCGTGCATGCAGCGCAGTCAAAATATAGCTCAGTTTATTTCTTTTCTAGGAGCCGACCAGGCAATATTACCGGATAAAATGAAGCAGAAACGGATCGTCCCACTATTTCAAGTCGCTTACGACCGCAGCCTATGTAGGCTCTGGGACTATTACTGACTTCAGTAAGATCACACGGCAAAGGAATACTAAGTTAAGAGGATCAAATGTGGCCAGAAATTCACACCCTCACGTAGTCCATCACCAATGTCCACGGTAGCTAGATCACCGTCTCCCTTGGATGTCATAGCCCAACCAAACCCAATGCCTATTGTAATCAAACAAAAACCAAAGAACCCAGATGTGCGACAAAATGCACTGACGATCTTCGAATTTACCACCGTATACCCCTTCATATACGGTAACAATAAATTCAAATGTTTCATTTGCTCACAGCCGTTTTTGGAAACTGCAATGTTACGAGTCCATATGAATGAAGCCCACTCATTTGCACCGCTTAAAAGGCTTGTCAACAACAGAAGGGAAAATATACTTAAAGTAGACGTGAGTGAAATCACTTGTAAAATTTGTGAGAACAAACTACCGGGGTTGACTGAGTTGAAGACACATCTCAAACTCGACCATCAAAAACCAATAGACCCCGATCTGAAGGATAACATTATACCCTTCAAGCTGGAAGCGACAGAAGGAGGCTACAAATGCGTGATCTGTGATCAGAATTTCATCAAAGTCCGAATTTTGGTGATACACATGAGTGTACACTTTAATAACTACAGTTGTGAGGTCTGCGGTTCAGGTTTATGACGTTGCGTTTGTTGAAGAAACATCTGGAAGTGCACGAAAGCGGCAACTTCCCTGTGACCGTTGCACTAAAGTATTCAGCACGGCGTACAAGAGGACTCTTCACATAAGAGGAGTGCACATGAAGCATTTCCCCCGTCGGTGTCCGATATGCCCGGAGAGGTTTAACTCAAATTATAAGAGAACTATACATTTGCAAGATGTACACAATCAGTCGACACGCGTACACAAGTGTGAGACGTGTGGACGCGCATTCAATCTGAAGTATCACCTGATATGCCACACGAGATCTGTGCATCTTCAAGAGCGTAATCAGCAGTGCGATATCTGTCATCAAAGGTTATGTAACAAGGAGACGTTGAAGCGGCATATGGTTATACATACAGGTGAAAAGAATTACAAGTGTGAGGTATGCGGTATGGCTTTTTTGCGAAGGAAGAACTTAAAAGACCATTTAAGACTACATGAAATAGGCTGATACTTACTTGGGTTGTGATAAGTGATATGGGGTGTGGCAACATGAAGCGAAAATTTAAACCTTTTAGCCATTCCATTCAACAGAGGCTCTAAATTTAAAAAAAGACATTTATTTCCCGCTTGACAATTAAGTTATCACGAAACCATTAAGTCTGTTTAACATCTGTAACTCATTTTTATATTTACTGGTATTGTTTACAAATATCTCCTTATTTAACTTTTGATTTTAAAGCAAATTTGAGACATTTTTTTAATATAAATAAATATATTTTCATGATGCCGTTTGTTTTTTATACGACTCCTGCCCTTGATAAACATGAATTATCCATTTAAATTTTCGTCATACTTACACTCTTACACCTTATACATTCTATTGTTAATAAAAAAATATTAATTATTGATTTTTTATCATTAAATATGGAATACAAAATTGAATCACATCAACATTTATGTTTGTTTGCATAAAATGAAGCTAAGGAGTGCTTCATCTAATAAACGGGATCTACATAAGATTTCCTTTCTTCTTCTAGGAGTCATCCAAGCAAGCAATTCTTCAATCATAATCAAAGATGACGACGGAAATGACATCAAGCTCACTCTACTGAAAAACCCAATAAACCTCAACACACTTACATGGGAAAACGGATATAATAAACAGGATGTGAAAGTAAAAACCAAAAAGAAATTTAGGCCATCAAATGAAATGAGAAAACCTGAAATGGCACTTCTGAAGGAACCAATATCACTAGAAGATTGGAATAAAGAAGAAGTTAAAGACGAAATCACGTATAACGTCAAAACTGTTCAGGGTTCGTACTCCTGTGGGAGAGCAAGAAAGAAGGTGAAGGATCAAGAATTCCAGCTATGGAAACTACAAGCTTTGACTTTATTTGAGCATTCGTTTGTTTACCCATTCGTTCACGCTGGCAATAAATACAAATGTTTTGTTTGTGCAAAACCATTTTTAGAGGCTAAACTTCTCAAAGAACACTCCACCAACGACCACAGTGTAAAAGATCTTAAAAGAGAATTAAGCAATAGAATACGAGATAAGAATCTGAAAATCGATATAACACATTTGCAATGCAAAATTTGTCACGAAAAGTCAACTGATTTTAATTCCCTGAAAATGCATATCAAAGGCCACGGAAAAGACTTGGATTTAACACTAAAAGACAACCTCATTCCATTTAAATTGGGTGGGAACACATTTGAATGTCAAGTATGCGGAGAGAGCTACTTAAAACTGAGATTACTAATAATTCACATGAGCAAACACTTTAACAACTACAGTTGCGAAGTTTGCGGCTCAATGTTCATTTCACTGAATCTGCTGAAGCGACATCAGCAGACTCATATCAGTGGCAATTTTCCCTGCGACAAGTGTGATAAAGTATTCAATAATTCTGCTAAGAGGACATTGCATATGCGTGGTGTGCACCTTAAACAGCTGTTGCGCCGGTGTCCGATGTGTCCTGAGAGATTTAACTCTAATTACCAAAGGTCAAAACATCTGCGGGTCGTGCACAACCAGACGTCAGGCTTGTACAAATGCGAAACATGCGGTCGAGAGTACGACTTAAAGTACCATCTCCTCATACACGTTCGGTCGGTGCATCTCCAGGAACGCAATCAGGAATGCTCCGTGTGCCATTCTAGATTCTTCTCCAAGCATTCTCTGTCTAGACACATGGTCATCCATACAGGGGAAAAAATTTTAAGTGCAATGTATGCGGGAAAGCTTATGCCAGGAGAAAAACTCTGAGGGAACATTTCAGATTGCACGAAATGGCCAATAACTGTTCTATATGTGGACACAATTGTGTCGACCAGGCGTCTTTTGTTTCACATATGAGCGTGGCTCACGGAGTGGTGTAACACTGTATATAAAATTGTATGTCCTGTTCAGGAGTTTCAGTTGAGTCATTGATTCTAATTATTTAGTTCATAGTATGTCGCAAAATTCAATCGAATTGTTTTCTTTTATTTATCAAAAGTTGTAAAAAAGCGATGAATGATTAATCTTTAGTCACAGTATGTTGTGGCTGGCATGCGAGTAGGCATCTGTTTGACACAATCACACAAGCAAATGTAATAATAAACGCATCGAGCGAGGAATAAAGCGAGCATTTTGTGTTCTCAGGGGTGGCTGTGGCACAGCGATCGGGGCTCCTCCGCACCAGTCTATGGCAAATGACCATTTCCGAGAGGCAAAACGCTGCGACATTCCTAGAATTTACCACGGTCAGACCGTTCTTTTACCAGCAGGCAAATTTCAAATGCTTCTATTGTAACGAAGTCTTCCCCGAAGTCAATTCAGTGCTTCATCACACAGCTCTACATGCCACCCCTGAGAGGTCCTCCTTGCTAAAGCAGTACTTAAGAAAAGGAAAGCGAGTTATCAAAGTTGACATATCAGCTTTGCAATGCAGGCTGTGCGAGCAGAAGTATTCAGACTTAGATGATATCAAAAAACATCTAATCTCATCTCATAAAAAGGAATTTAAGCATGCCGGCAACGGTCTTATGGCCTACGATCTTAGTAGTAAGAACGGCCTTTTGTCATGCCACAAATGCTGCGAGTCCTTCAATTCGTTTTTCCTTCTCAATCGCCATATGAATGTGCATTTTAATGTTGTGTGCGAAACCTGCGGTTTGGGATTCATGTCGCACCAGCGACTGATCAATCACAAATTGGTCCACCAAAACGGCGTTCACAAATGCGACAAATGTCAAGAAGTATTCCAAACTAAACTGAAGCTTCGTTACCACGTATATAAAAGACACGAACTCTCAAACGCCAAGAAAGTAAAGCCACTCAAGTGTCCGCACTGTTTAGAAAGGTTTTCTGAGCATTACAGAAAGATGACGCACTTAAAGGAAGCACACGGGATAACGTTTACATTCGACTGTCAAGTGTGCAAAGCGGTGTTCCCAACGAGACGAGCACTAACCGAACACACGACCAAGTTGCACACTCAAAAGATACAATGCAAACTGTGTGGAAAATGTTTCGGAACACGTTCGCTGTTAAAGATGCACACGCGTGGACATACCGGCGAGCGGAACTTCTTCTGCGAAATTTGCCAGAAGACTTACATGCACGAAAGGACGTTACGTCAACACATGCGCGTCCACGGTCCGGTTTGGAAGTACACATGCGCAGCGTGCGGCAGCGGTTTCCAGAACAGAAACGACTACAATAAACACATGAAACAGTGGCACCCACAGTGGCAGTTCAAGACGATAGTTAAGAACTTTGGCAATGATCTCTTGAGTTAGCTGAAAAGGTCGTGATTAGAATTTCAGTTACCAATATCACGATAAGGAATAATTTAAACAGTAACTTTCAAATGTATACAGCTGTTAACCAAATATGGCTTACCAAATATACGTTTTTACTTAACGTTTACATGTTAGAGTAACACATAGTTACTACCTTAACACATTTGTAGCAATCTGCTGCTATGATAGTACTCGTATGGCATGCACCAAATTGAAAAACACAGAAGAGCACTTTAAAAGTGTTTGGAAGAACATTAAAGATGAAGAAGTCTTAACTAAAATCGAACATTTTGTCTCCCCAGGATCTCAGAAGGAAGTGGTGAAACGCAGACCCGCAGCGCTCAGCAGTATATGGGAAATGACTTTGTCGGAAAGGCAGAATGCCCGCTGCGATTCTTGAGAACACAACTGTCAGACCTTTTATATATTGCAGATATTTCTTTAAATGCTTCTATTGTCACGAGCAGTTCTCGGAGATACGGGCCGTTCTTGACCATAGCCTTACACATGAGACTCCCGACCGTAACACGATCCTTAAAGATTTACTACCTAAAGGCAAACGCACTGTCAAAGTGGATATATCGGAACTGAAGTGCAGGATATGCAAACAGGAATTCAAAGATTTAGATGAAATACGGAAGCATCTTATATCAGAGCACGACACGCCATTCACGCTGTCGGGGAATGGTATTGTGGCTTATAACTTGACGCCTAAAAACGGCCAGTTCTCATGCCACCTGTGTAATAAGATATTCCAAACCTTCATATTACTGAATCGCCATATGAATGTGCACTTCAACAATGCAGTTTGCGAAACGTGCGGTGCCGGTTTCATGACTTACCAACGTTTAATACAGCACAAAGAAATCCACGCTCCAGGCGGATATCCATGTACTAGGTGTGACAAAGTATACACAACAAACTCCAACTTAAAATACCACATAGAGAAAACACACGAAGGTGCTACTAAAATGAGAATGTTGAGGTGCGCCCACTGTCCGGAGAGGTTTTCGGAACATTTCAGAAAATTGAAACATTTAAAAGATGTCCATGGAATAACATTCACTTTCGAGTGTGAGATCTGCAAATCCGTATTCCCTACCCGCAGGGCTTTGACGATGCACACAAACAAATTCCACACACAAAAAACCCAATGTGAAGTTTGCAAGAAGAGTTTTAGCTGTGTGACTACTTTGAAGAAACATATGGTATCTCACACAGGCGAACGGAATTATGTGTGTGCGTTATGCCAGAAGGCTTATAGGCATCAGAAAAGTTTGAAGCTGCACCTGAAAACTCATGTACACGGCGAGGATTATGCCAAGTTTACATGTTCCGAATGTGGCAATGGCTTTGCGGATAGGAATGACTACAATAAACATGTCAAAGAATGGCACCCGAGATGCTACTTAAATTTTTCAATGAATACTATCTAGTGATCGCTAATATCATAAAGATATTTCATATAAAGTGTTTTGACTTTAAATAAATTATCATTGTGATCCACTCACTTTTAAATTATACAATATATTTTTGATGGAAGATAATTAATATTGCCTTCTCCATAATATGATGAATTATTTTTAAATTGCAAGTGGATACTGGATACTTACCTTAATCTACCTATTCTGCCCTTTATCAATTTGAACTATTCAAACTTTTGCATTACTTTTATAAGTTTCTATAGATTAGCTTATTAGGTATTTTTGTGTACTACATTATGAACAGAAATGATCTCAGTTTTGTATTTATAGCGTAATAATATATAGCCAGTATTTTTTACAAGACAAAGCGTTTTATTTGTGTCCCTCGGTATGAATATTTCCTCAATTACTATAAACTTTAACGTTAATAGAAAAAAAAATAAAAGCCTTTGGGTAGGTATCTAGGTAGGTTGGCAGATAAAGCGTTGTTTTGGATAAGACTTCGATTTTGAACTTTTGTTGTCTACTTTGGACACTAAATCCATCCTTCTTGACATCTTACTTACAAATATGTTTGTTTTAGTAATCCTGTATTCCATAAATAATGTTTAATCATTTTAAGATTGTATTCTAAGTTTGTAGCTTGATTTTTATCAGTTTAAGGTTACTTACACCTGACTCTGACTGTAAAATAAACAAATAAATATCCATGGACATTCACACAGCGCCATCTAGCCCCAAGTTAAGCGTGAAGCCTGTATTACAGGTACTAAACAACGGATAAACATACTATATTTTTTTTTGTAAATACATACATATCATACACAGAACACACCCAGACCATTACAAACAGACATGTTCATGCACCCAAATGTTTGTACTGCCCGGGGATCGAACCCGGAACCCTTGGTGTAGCAGCCGTCATCTCAACCACTACACCAAATAGGTTGTCAAAAGTGTATAAGTATGTTTATCCGTTGTTTAGTATCCATATTACATGCTTAATGCTAAGTTTGGGGCTAGATGGCGCTGTGTGAATATAATATCAGTGGAAATCGGGGGGCACGGTCGTGCCCCCGCCAAGTCAGCCCCCGCGAAGCAAACACTGCCGTACCATCCTTTACAGGATCCATTTCGCCGCATTTTCAGGCCCCGATTTGAGAACCTTTGGATAATACCAGAGCGCTGAAATTTTCGTCATCTAGTAAGATATAATAACTTACTTTAAATCCAAAATTTCAAGTCTGTAGGTCATTTAGTTCCGACGTTAAGCGAAAGCAAAGTTTCGCATTTTCGACAGACACTCACTCACGCACTCACTCACTCACTCATGATCATCAAAATAGAACTAGTACTTCCCATGAACTCAGAAAGCTGAAATTAAGTTTTGGTTTAATATCTACATAAAGGGAAAACTATGAAAACTTCGAAAATCGAAGATCTGGAGTACCTGGTGACCACTGACCCTTAGATAACAAAATCATCAAAATAGAACTGTACTTCCCATTAATCACAGAGCTGAAATTTGGTACAGAGTCAGGGTTTAATGGTTACATAAAGGGAAACTATAATAATGGATAACGAAGATCTGGAGTACCTGGTGACACCCTGCTTAGATAACAAAAGAAGTCCGCCCAAACTAAGAGATTGACTACCGCCTTTAAACAATATATATTTAACATGGTGGGCCGTTCATCCGATGTCAAAAATCGGGGCCAGGTAGTGCCCTCCGCCAAGTCGAGCGCGCTAGACAATACAAACACACATGTTGGTGCACACAAATATTTGTAATAGGTTACTGCCGGGATCGAAACCCCATGAGGTCCGCTCTTCTCTCCTCTCCTCTCTCACAAAGTAAAATAAAATAAACCACCAAAACATTCTGTAAAAAATCTAGCCAAGTCTCGATGGAGCTGCTTGATTATCTCTAAGTAATGAAATCAAGACAAAGACGTGCCAAGTCTAAGGTTTCTTACTGCAATTAATTAATTATTATGGTTAATGTTGTGTGACTTGGCCGTTGAACATTCTTTATACGTTAGTGGCTTTATCAAGCCTACAATCGATGGGCTATTGAATCACCGTTTTTCCAAGTGGAAATTTGTACCGTCAATGGGTAGCGGTTCTGGCGACAGATTGGTGCAATGGTGTCATGAACCTAGTTTTGTATCCTTGTGTACTCTTCAACGGCCAAGTCACACAACATCAACCATAATAATTAATTAATTGCAGTAAGAAACCTTAGACTTGGCACGTCTTTGTCTTGATTTCATTACTTTTTAGAGATAATCAAGCAGCTCCATCGAGACTTGGCTAGATTGTTTACAGAATGTTTTTGGTGGGATTTAATTATTTAAATCATTTTAAGATATTCACCGAAACGCACAAAAAATGCAGCGCACATCTATATTTACTACAGTTGTTGGCCGCAGAAATTGTTTACAGCTTCAATATTCAAGGGGTGAGCGCAGATGACTCTCAGCTATGAAAAAAAAAATACACAACGAGCCTACTGGAGTCCCTGAGTAAAAAAATAAAATTAAACCAAATTATTTAAATATCATTATTGTTAATTATTATTTTAATTTTTAATTAAACCCCGAAATGGGGCGTTGCGGAGAGCGTAAATTATAGGTTTATTTATTTATTTAAGAACAGTTTACAAGACATGCATATAATACATTGATGATATACATTTGTAAGAGGTGTTATACTTTGTGGTACATTCGGTACTGAGTCGTCTAGGAACTAGTAGGAACGTACCACCGCAGTGCCAGATACACGTCCTGTACACTTTGTGACATAAAAAGTGATACAATAGGTTTGGGGAGAACGCGCACGAACTTTCACTCTTCAACCTATCGCAGTTCACTGCTGGACATAGGTCTCCCTCATTTTGCGACAGATATATAAACATTTTAGAGCACTACAATTTTATGAAGAGCTCTATAATAGATGATCTTATGTTAGAGTCAAAAGTTGAGTCAATTCTTCAATGATTAACAGCAGTTTCCTGTGTGTGGCCTTGATTTATATGTATTGATTTAAACTTTATTCCTGAATCGAATATTAAAGAATGAAGACAGAGTTTTCTTCTTTCACAGGCAAACTGACCACGGAAACGAGCATTTGGCAACTAACCGCATCGGAAAGAAGGAATTCCGCCGCTCTCATACATTACACTACGGTCAGACCATTCATATTCATGGGGTCCAGTTTTAAGTGTTATATCTGCTTGGAATATTACTCAGAGCCCAACAGTCTATTACGGCACACCGCCACACATGGTGTTCAAGAAACCGATGAGATTCTAGACAAATATACCAAAATGGAAGAGATCATTACAAGTTGATATTTCAGAACTGAAATGCAGACTATGTGGGCTCAATTTGCCAAATTTGGAAACAGCGAGGAGACATTTAGAATCTGAACATGATAAGCTTTTTTTCCAGGGTGGCAACGGGATGACTGAATACAATATGGAGGTGAAAGGCAAGATGTACTCGTGCCACATTTGCGCAAAAGAAATGCACAGTTTCAAGCTTTTAAATTCGCATATGAACAACCACGTCGGCAAGGTTGTCTGCGAGAAATGCGGCGCGGGTTTCCTAAACGAACATTTGTTGAGGAAACATAAAGAGAGTCATCGTATAGACAGACTTAACTGCCGACATTGCGACAAGTCATTCTTCAAGAGGAGCCAGTTAAAATACCACACTGAAATAGTACATATGGGCAGAGACAGAGTGAAGCCAAAGAAATGTCCACATTGTACCAAAACATTTAGAGAGTACTACAGTAAAATGGTGCATTTACGAGAAGCACACGGGATTAGTAGGAACTACTCATGTCATTTATGCACGAAAATCTTCTCGACACGCAGAGCTTTGACCGAGCATACGACGAAGTGTCACACACAGAAATACAAGTGTAACGTATGCTCTAAATGTTTTGGGATAGAGTCCAAATTGAAATTACACGTTCGCGGGCATACTGGGGAAAAGAATTACATTTGCGAGATATGCAAGAATGCATACGTACACAAGATGTCCTTAACGAAACATATGAGGAGTCATGTGCAGAGCTCTAATTCTGAAATTGTCTGCTCCAAGTGCGGTGCTAGGTTCCGGAATAAGAACGATTACGCCAAACACAATAATAAAATACACTTTAATCGTATTTAGAATAATAACCTAATGTGAAGACAATATAAAAGATCAACGAATATTTTAAATAACAAAACTTCAAAAAGCAACACTAAATGGGTTGCTATTATTTGAGTTCAACTATTGCAATTCGTCAGTGCAAATACTTATTTCCATAATCTCCCCTATGGCGACAAGACAACTTTTTCAATACCTACTTGGGATGATCATTGCAACTGCTACAAAATATTCATATTCTATAAAATGCCTACTTACAACTCAAATAATTACAAATCCACTTGATACAAGTTTTTGAAGGTACCATTTTAAACACAGGTGAGAAAGTTCTTCAACAAATCGTATCGATAAGAATAATGAAATTAAATTTTAAAACTGGTACTGTATTCTAAAAAAGTTTAAGTTACTTTTGAATTGTTATCGAAAATATTTATAGGTTTTAATTAAACTCTACCAGTTCTGAAAAAGGATCAAAATGAGGCTAGAAAGAAACGATGGTTACCCTTTTCAACTCTTTTTACGATATTGATAACTTCAACAATATGTGCCAAATAAGAAACACTAATTTCTATTTGATACATATATATTGTGCAGTACTATTTCTTAATGAAGATCTTTTTAATCTTTGATATAAACTAACCGCACATAACAAAAGTAACCGAAGCATTTCATTTCAGCGAGCGAGAGAAAGCGGCCGGCCTCCAGTATTTGGTCAATGACTCTCAAAGAACGCGAGAACGCCGGCATCCTGTTACATTCCACCACCATCAAACCATTCACCTACATGTCCTTCCCGTACGCTTCAAGTGCTTCTTCTGTGACGATCTTTTCCCCGAATTAGACCCTCTACTCGCCCACACAAGTAGTCACGAAGTGCCTGATGTCAAGAAATGCTCAAAGGTCTTCTCAAGAAAGGCAAAAAGACGATAAAAGTGGACATATCGGAATGAGTGCAAATTTGCGACATGCCGGTCAGAACGTAGACGATGTCCGACGGCATTTAGCCGAGAAAGCACGAGAAGAAATCTGTCGACTCTGGAACGGTATGATGTTTACAGCTTAAGACGAAAGATGGAATTTTCTCATGTCACCTTTGCACGCAAACATTCACAGTTTCTTCCTGTTAAACACAAACATCAACGTTCACTTCAGCAACGCCATCTGCGAATGGTGCGGCAAAGGGTTCGTGTCCCACCAGAGGTTGTTGCAGCACAAGGAAATACATCTCAGAGGGAAATTCCACTGCGAGAAATGCAAAATATCTTCGACAGCCCGGCTAAGTTCAAATATCACAACGACAGAATGCACGGTAAACCGAACAAGGGTACAACATTACAACTGTCAACAGTGCTCAGCGAGATTCGACCACCATATGAGAAGATGAAGCATATGAGCGAAGGCACGGCGTCAACTTCGAGTATACGTGTGAAACTTGTAATTCAGTGTTCAAGACTAGGAAATCTTTAGCCGGCCATCGGATTAAGTACATTTGCAAAGCATCGCGTGTGAGGTGTGCAAAAAACCGTTCGCTGAACGCGGTCACCTCAAAGAAACACATGGCTATGCATACAGAAGAAGAAACTTCCCCTGTCCACTGTGTAATAAGACTTATAAATACGAAAAGAATGTTAAAGCGCACATGAGAGTGCATAATCCTGATTGGAAATTCGCGTGTGCGGATTGTTGGATAGGATTCGTTAGTAAAATTGAGTTTAGGAGACATATGGCAGAGTCACATGGGCCACAAACAACGTAACTATGGTAAAGGTACAATTATTGATGGTTGAAATGATCTCTGATATGCATTTTACAACACAAAGCAGATTTGTGTTTCAATACAGTCGCCTTCATTCTTATCTCTTTTACCTATCGCAGTCAGTGGACTGGCTGGACGTAGGTCACCCCCATTTTGCGCCAGATATCCCGGTCCTCCGCTTTTCTCATCCCGCCTCCACCAGCCACTTTTAGCAAGTCGTCAGTCCATCAGGCCGGAGGGCGTCCTACGCTACGCTTGCTAAGACGTGGTCTCCATCGGTTCTGCGACTACGTGACCAGCCCACTGCCACTTCAACTTGCTGATCCAGCGGACTATGTCGGTATTAGTTCTCTTACGGATTAAATCATTTCTGATCTTATCCCTGAGAAAGACCCCGAGCGTAGCTCGCTCCATTGACGTCAGGACATGACGTAACTTGCCGAATGCCGCCCAGCCCAACTGTACAACAAAGACAATACAAGTCTTCCCTTTATTCACCCTATATTGATATTATCATTACTCCGACCTGACAGAGTTCTAAGCCTACTTAAATTCCAGACCTGTTCCCGTAGTCTTGATGATGGATCTGGTATTTAATTTAATTTCATACTTTATTTACCTTGGGCGTTAGTCAATCGGCTCTAAGAGTCATTGATAATATTCGTCATTCATAGGAAAGGAAGATGGCTTTAAAAATAATATTTTTAGTTATTGAACTAATTTAACAGATTTATTTAGATATTGTGAAACCGTATAGTGACGTGACTTAGAAGAGGAGAATATAGAAAAATCATTCGCGTTACAGGCCTTTAACGTCCCACTGCAGGACATAGTGTGGATTGTTGGGTTAGAAAAATATTTAGGTTTTATTTAAAAAAAAAGTTTTTCAAGAGTCAGTGAAACTACTTTTTTGATATCAAATTTAAATTTTTCATGGTAATGATAGCCAAACAGTGATCTTCAAACCTCGACATTTTTATTGTACAAACAATACGTAAATAAACTTATAAATGAAGTACTTAACAGTTGTTTTTTACTCAAATGCAAATTCCTTAATTTTTCATTGCCAATGCCATTGTTACTTAATCGAGCTCTAGAAGTGTGGTAGCTGGATAGACGACCAGTTTTATGCAGCTTCCGAGATCTCTGGAAGAGAATCGCAAATTAAAATCATCCACGTCCAATGAAATAAAACAAATGTTGCGTCTTCTACGTAACATTAATACACAAGCTGGGGGCACGGCAGTGCCCCCGCCAAGGCGAGCCAAACGAAGAGCTAAAGCATTTTTCTAGTCATTTTTCTAACTCTCATAAAGTTGGTTTCCGACATACCGATAGCTTAGCTAGTCCAACCTCCACCTTTCGCAAGTCGTTGGTATACTCGGCAGAAGGGTCTCCTACGCTTATTTTTTAAAGTTATTAGTTATTGAAGTAAGATTGTCACAGTGGTCATTATCGGGCCTTACTGACAAACTTAATGCCTAGGAATTCTTTTTACCTGTTTAGCTTCAGGTCATGCAGAAAAATTATAACACGGTAAACGATAAACAGAATGTTTGAAAGCATATATTTTAAGTAATGTGGTATTTTTGCTTGAAAGAGATTTCTTCAGAGGTGGTCCCAATTTAAGGAAGTCAGGGTCTGATGATGGAGACCAGAGAAATCGAGATACTTTATGTTTGTTCGCGGATATTCAGTCATTTCTGAGCCAATTTTGATTTTTTTTTTGTTGGAAAGAGGATACTTCAAAGGTGGTTCCATGATAGGTTTTGATGAACGGAAACCAGAGAAATCGAACAAACTCTTCAGCTTTATAGGTAACTAGCTTTTGCCCGCGGCTTCGCCCGCGTTAAATTCGGGATGATAAAATTATTCTGTTTTCGTTACCAGGAAAGTGGAGCCATCCTTTTGGTAACGAAAACAGAATAATTTTAACACTGCAACACTGCTTCTTCTTTTTCTTATTTAAGGCTTTAAGGGCCGGTTTGCAAAAACTTCATTATGCAATATTTATTGTTCATGACAAATAGCCATCATACTTGTTTTGAGCTTTCTACCTTGTAAACTGTTTAAACTTATAAAGAAAAATTATGTATACATATATCACTATACATAGGAATCCCCCACCCAAGTTAAAAAGTTTTGGAGTCTATTTCCAAAAACGGATCCCTTCTCCCCCCCTCTCCCAATTTAAAAGGTTTTGGGGTCAATTTTGTGGATATATATATATAATTATACATAGGCTTCCCCACACCTTTAAAGGTTTTGGGGTCTATTTCCGAAAAAAAACATATATATATATATGTGTTTTTTTTTCGGAAATAGACAGAATAATTTCAACACTGCAACACTGCTTCTTCTTTTTCTTATTTAAGGCTTTAAGGGCCGGTTTGTAAAAACTTCAATATGCAAGATTTATTGTTCATGACAAATAGCCATCATACTTATTTTTAGTTTTCTACCTTGTAAACTGTTTAAACTTCTAAAGAAAATTATGTATTCATATATATCACTATAATAGAAATCCCCCGCCCAGTTTAAAGTTTTAGAGTCCATTTCCAAAACGGATCCCCTCCTCCCCCCTCCCCCAATTTAAAAGGTTACGGGGTCAATTTTGGGGATATATATAACTATACATAGGCTTCCCCCCACACCTTTAAAGGTTTGGGGTCTATTTAAAAAAAAACATATACATACATATATATATCACTAATTACATATATATTTATATATATTATATCAGTATTAAGGTTTTTGGTAAAATTTCTATAAATATATATATATATATATATATATATATATATATATATATATATATTGTTAGAATTTTACCAAAAACCTTACTACTGATATAATATATATATATATATGTAATTATATATATATATATATATATATATTATATATATATATATATTCAAGGTTACCGTCTATCAACATACCAACTTTCAATAAATCTACCTTAAAACTGCGGAAAATCGGATATGATACTTCCTCCCCTATTTGAAGGGTTTGGGGTGGATTTTTGAAAAAAAATATGCCATATTTTTTCTTTTGTGACATATAATCCGCATACCAAATTTCAGCGTACTACAAAAATTGCGGAATGTTTCATATAAACTTCCAACCCCCATTTTAGGGAAGTGGGGGTGAAACGGGACAAAAAGTAGCCTAAAACCTATTCTAGGTTACCTACTACCAACATACCAAGTTTCAATAAAATCTACCTTAAAACTGCGAAAAACCGAATATGACACTTCCTCCCCTATTTGAAGGGTTTGGGGGTGGATTTTTGAAAAAAAAAAGCCATA
Source organism: Leucinodes orbonalis (assembly GCA_019425675.1). Lineage (NCBI taxonomy): Eukaryota > Metazoa > Arthropoda > Insecta > Lepidoptera > Crambidae > Leucinodes > Leucinodes orbonalis. Next base: position 43,908 of record PQWD01014006.1, on the reverse strand, counting down.
TTTTTTCTTTGTGACATATAATCCGCATACCAAATTTCAGCGTCGTACTACAAAATTGGATGTTCCATACAAACTTCCAACCCCCATTTGAGGGGAGTGGGGGGTGAAAACGGGACAAAAAGTAGCCTAAAACCTATTCTAGGTTTCCTACTATCAACATACCAAGTTTCAATAAAATCTACCTTAAAACTGCGAAAAACCGAATATGACACTTCCTCCCCTATTTAAGGGTTTGGGGTGGATTTTTGAAAAAAAAATATACCATATTTTTTCTTTTGCATATACCGCATACCAAATTTCAGCGTCGAACTACCAAAATTGCAGGATGTTCCATACAAACTTCCAACCCCAATTTTAGGGGAGTGGGGGGTGAAAACGGGAATAAAAGTAGCCTAAAACCTATTCTAGGTTACCTACTATCAACATACCAAGTTTCGATAAAATCCGTTCAGCCGTTTAGGCGTGAAAGCGTAACAAACAGACAGACAGACAGAGATACTTTCACATTTATAATATTAGTATGGATAATTGTGATGTCATAAATATAACATTAAGTCGACCCATAGGTCAAGCGACTCCGGTAATTTTTGTTTGATATTTCTTCGTGATTGTGTATCTAACTTGTTTATTGTTTATCAAGGGAAATATATAGTAAACATATATAGTAAACGTATATATTGTTAACAAAATAAACAACCTTTAATTATGGATATGAATTTTATTCTTCACTTATGTTACAACTCGCAGAATGAATGTATTATTTTTAATAATTCTACGTGGAATCAGCTTGTAGTTTCAGTTTAGCCGGTTTTAACTGAAAATGAAAATTAAGGTCACTTACCAACTATATTTACTATAGAAACAATAAAAGGTGCGTCAGTTTAAATATAAGTATAAGAAAAATAATAGTATCCATGAAAGTCCATTCATGGTTTAAGGACTATCTTTCGATCGAAACCAAATTGTAAGAGTGGATAAATCTACAGCACAAGCGCCCGATGTTCTTACGGTGTTCCACAAGGCAGCACGCTCGTCCTACACTCTTTCTTATGTACATCAACGACTTATGTAAATTAGAAGTCCCTGGTGCAAGGACTATAATGTTTGCTGACGATACGGTAATTTTGTTCCACGGCAGAAGTTGGTTCAAACTAAAAAAACTGTTGAATTAGGACTTTGCCATTACTTCTTGGTTGGAAGAAAATCTCCTTTCGCTTAATACTAAAAAAACTAAATTTTTGTGCTTTAGTAAATCAAAGGCTAAAAGACAAATAACAGTTTTGATCTTACTTTACACATAACTCCATGTAATCGGAACGTACAACCCAATTGTAGCTGTCCCAAACTCTGTCGTGCACCAGTAATCAAGTATTTGGGGTGCTTATGGATGAAAACCTTAACTGGCAAGAACACATAGCTTCTTTATCAACCAAAGTAAGAAAACTAATTTTCGCGTTTAAACAACTACGCTATGCGCTGATGAACCTCTCCTAATATCTACATATAAAGCACTATGTCAAAGCATACTCACCTATTGTATCTGTGTATGGGGCGGTGCTACTAAGACCACATGATTCAGCTTGAAAGAGCGCAGAGAGCTCTCCTAAAGGTCGCATTGGGTCTTCCGTATCGATACCCAACACAAAAGGTGTACGAGCGGGTGAAGGTATTATCAGTTCGCAAGCTTTATCTTACGTTAATTCTATGCCGATTTCACTGTAAAATAGCTCCTCATAAACCACTTGTTCAGAAAAGGGTCCTCAAATATGATGTACCACGGGTGAATTCGACATTTGCAAAAAGACATTTTAGCTATTTTGCTCTACGCGTTTATAATAATCTACTCGCAAAAAATAAAAATGTAGTTAAATACAACAAGAAAATATTTAAAGACAAAGTAATAGAGTGGCTAAATCAGCTTGGTTGCGACGAAGTAGAAGATGTGATAAAAAAATATGTTTGTTTGTCGTAATATATTATGTATATATATATATTGATATGTATGTATGATAAAAAAAAATATATCTGTATATAATGGTTAATATATAAATATAGGGAAGGAAGAACTTTTATGACACTCACAGAAACATGAACACTTCCATAAATATACAGAAACACATCAACATTTTGCACATCCATAACACACACATAAACACGAATTCACACAAACAAATATACACTCACATATACGTACCTACACGCACTCATATTCACCCATACACCTATACACACTTACTCACACACAAACACACACACACACTCTCCCAAACCCACACACACGCAAATGCATGACTGCACGAGCGCTTATGTATGCATGCACAACTGCGCTTAGATAACTTTTGTAATAAAAAAAACGCAACATTTTGCTAAACTGTTAAAAAGAGCCTGCCTCTCATGACCAGGGTAACCTTATGTGAGAGCAGTTCAAATATTTTCTGTACTGTGTTTTTATGAAATAAACATTTATTATTATTATTATTATATTAAAAATTAAAAAAAAACAAGATGCCACTAGCAGTGGTCTAGTCACGTAGTTGCAGAACCGATGGCCGTTAGAGCGACGAGTCCTTGAATGGAGACCGCGTCTTGACAAGCGTAGCGTAGGACGCCCAGACATGACAAAAAGCAGAGGACTGGGATATCTGACCTTTTTTTCTCTTACTTAGTGTACAGGACGGTCAGGACGCTCACCTGATGGTAAGTGATCCTGACCATGACAGAGCGGCATTGATTGAGACCAACAACTGATAAACAGTTATTATTCTCCATCAACGCTGCACTGCGCCCGACACATGAGACAAGAAATATTAGGTATCTTATACCCGGTAATTTTTACTAGCTGCAGTGTCCTCATCCCGAAACACATCATCATCAGCTCATTAAACGTACCCACGGAGGGGCACGGGCCTACCCGTGCCGAGTGTATAGGCCTTAGTCGTCCACGCAGGTCCAGTGCGCATTGGCCGACTTCCCGCACAACCTTTGAATCTCTTCCCAGGCGTGCACGCGTTTCATGATTGAACCTGAGTCCTTCCGATCGGAAAGCAACACTCCACACCACTGAGCCACCGACGCTCAAGAAGCTCCCGAAACACACAAGTCCAAAACACTCCTGTTTCACGGGACGATATCTAGCACTGCGGTGGTACCTACCTAGACAACTCAGTACCAAGTCTACCACCTACTGACCTAGGTTGAAGCGAGCCGAAAAACCGTCTCTATACTTACTGCACTTATTTGGCACGACACATTTCTCTTGATTATAGTCATATTTGAAGCCAGGCCTGCACCTGCAACCCACTAATCTATCGCAGGTTGTTGGGCAGTCGAGGCGTCCTGTGGAGGGTGTTTCGTTGCACCCCTGGCCGCAGAAGTCGGGCAGGCATCCCGGCATCGTATTTTCATCCGCCGACCGACTGCATACGCCTAGAACAACGCGAATTGTCGTCACAATGCTAGTTTTCATACTTCATCGAAACGGCTTGACCGATTTTATAAATTTTACACTTATAATCTTATAAATGTGGAAGCGTTAATTGGAGCGTATGTTTGTAATAATCGTTTTTTACTACCTACATGTTTATGAATAAACTAGCTTTTGCGTGCGACTTCGTCCGCGTGGAATACTTACTTTGGCGTAACGCTCTCTTTCACCCGCTACTTCGTTTATATAGGTGAGTTAAAACTGCGATATCTCATAAGATATTCATTTAAATTGAATGATGTAAAGGGCAATTTTGTTTAAAATGAAATACTTGTGTGTGTACATGTTTATGAACATAGCTTCGCCAAATGATGCAGTATTTTAGAAAAAAAAAATAGCAAAAAATATGTTATAGGGAGCTAACCTTAAAAGATAGACATATGCTGTCGCGGACTTTTTTGTAGACCTTTAAAAGGGTAACAATACTCTAATACATGACTTTTGCAAATTTTAACCGTTTACGCAGCGTACGCAGCGGAATCTCCAAGTAAGAAAATTTCCCCCCGGATTTTGAAACATTATTCATTGCTGCTCCGCTTCTATTGCTTGTAGCGTGATGATATATAGCCTTCCTCGATAAATGAGCTATCTAACACTGAAATCATTTTTCAAATCGGACCAGTAGTTCCTGAGATTACTTTAGGAAGTTAGTAATGTTGTTCCGCATAGGGCGTCACCTGACCTGCACTCCTTAATTTGACTAAACAAAGCGTTTTAATAAAATTTGGTACGAAGCTAGGTTAGGTTAGGGATAGAAAGAAAAATATTTTTGTTTTGTTGCTGGCCCTTTAAATGGAGGTCTGCTGTTTTTTTAGGACGACAGTTCGTATTGTATTGCTCAGGAATTACCTACCTCCGGCAGCAGCTGATTCCATTTTGTCGTCCGCCTGTGGTAAGAAATCACGACAAAATCGTACCTTCTGTAATGGGCTTCCATTCTAAGTGGTGAGGATGAAATTTTTAGTTTTGTCTCGAATTACGGTGATGAAATATGTCTATGATTATTTAATTAAACTTTTAGTAATCTAAGCTAAGATATATGAAGAATGTATTAAATACTTACAGCTTATTTCCGCCACGTAATACGTAGCGATCAACAGAAATACACAAATGGTTACACGCAACATTTTAGCAACTACAGAATAGATATTAAAAGTATTGCAGCTTAAATACTGAATTCGTGTAAATACATTTTTCATTAGTAGGTTCAATTTTTTTTGTAATGTAAATCAGTAATAATTAGGGCTGCCGCTCGGTATATTAATATTAGATCTATTTTTTTCAGTCCCTTGTACTTCACGTTAATTTTATCCCTCTAGTAGCAGTAGTCCGGTTGTTAGTTCGGTTGACCGGACTACTGCAACTTTTTAGTTGCAATAGTCCGGTCAACCGAACCGTACCGTACGGTTCGAACTGAGCACCGGACTATTGCTACTTATTTAGTAGTAACAGTTCGGTTGATAAAGTAAAGTTAAAGTACAACATTTTTTTTTTTCATTAACTCTTATATATATAATGATGTGTGTGCGGGGGGTCCGTTGTCTCGACGATCGGTGAGCGGTGACGTCCCCGCACGTGGGTGCTGGATTGCGTACAAAGATGAGAGGAAGTTGTTCAGAGAAATAAGAAGGTCGGTTATTATTTTCGGGCAACGTGACTGTGTAGCAGGCTGTATTGTGGACTGTATTGTTTTCAGGTGTTCTTGTAATGTTTCAGGCTTCAGCAGTATTCGTGTGTTCGTCTTCGAGTATTCTTTCAGCGATAGCAGTCGAGGAAGCGGTAATAATTCGATTTTTTTTTTTTCGGAATGACTTATTGCTTTAGGCCGCAGGTGGCCTTCACAGCTTCACCGGACAATTGGCGAGCGCAGATGGCTCTCAGCCCAAAAATTTATGCAACGGGCCTAAGGGTGTCCCAGAGTGGGACGCGAACCTCGGCTTAGGGCGTTGCTGGGGGGAGGGCTAGGTAACCTAGTATACGTTTGGGAAGAAAAACGACCGGGCACGTGCCGGTATCGTGAATAGGGACTGGTCGAACCTACAGGGATTCGCGGCGAAGGCCCCCGCCGGCGGGGACGGAATCTCGGTCTTGATGTGTTACGTGTGTTCTGAAGCAATTGAGATGCTTTGAGAGATGAGTCGTAAGCGCGAGTTGCCGCGTTCTTTTCCGTCAGCAGGGCCCGTACATTAGGCGGCAGCTCCCAGCGAAGGTGAGTCTTCACCGGCACCTGCCGTGAGCGGTCCTTAACGACGCTCTGTACGTGCTCTGTGAGGGAATCGATAGCGCGGAGGATGTCCGGGACGGACGACGATTCGTCCGGGATGACACTGGGGACAGACTGCAGGCTACTCTGCAGTTTGTTCCAGTCGATCTGGGTGACTGTGGGCTCAGTCGATGAATGGGCTTGGGCGTTCGGGGGACCTATCCGCGGGGATAGCTCTACGATCACGGGCCTATGGTCGAATACTAACTCGTGTACTACTTCTATGGAGCTTAGCCGTAAGTCTATATTCTTCAGAAGTGCTACGTCTAAGACGTCTGGACGATGGGTTACGTTGGGCGGATAGTGAGTTGGACTCATGGGGGCGATAACAACAATTCGATTACTTTTACGTTTTCTTATATTAATTTTCCTAGTCATGCAACTAGTGACTAGTGGAGCGAGTGCATGTGTCGATCTGACGGGGATGGCCTGAGTCGATGAACAGGGATGGAGATAGTAGAGACCCCCTTTCCCGGCGTTACCGTAGGGAAGTCATACTACTATCCCGGTCTAACCTATAGGTGCATCCTTGTCCTCCCTTACACGTGTCGTGTAATGAGTCAAGGTCACAACACGTCTCGACAAGTGGAGACGTGTTGTGTACATGTTGTGTGTCCAGTGTTTACCTAGGTTGCCCATTTATTCATATTCCATTTACATACACAGGGTACCTTATTCTAAACATGTACGTCCAACAATCAGTTTTTAGCCTTATATACGGGCTGTTATACATATTCCTGATTGTATTGTCTACTTATTCCTATAGGGTAATAAGTTTAGGCCATCGTTTCCGTATGTTTTATTACTATACATAGTGTCGTTCTATATGTGCATATTTACTATATATCTATGTCTATCTATTCTAGTTGCAGTAATATTAACAAAAGGTAAATTTAATATATTTAAATTATCATCTATGTACATATTATTTTAATTGCAGTTGTCACGTTGCTCTATTATATAACTATAACTTTTGCGCTGGTGAAGCGATGCTGTGGCCGTCCTGCACAATGTGGAAAGAAGTACTAGGGGACCTTACATAACCAAGAGGTTCTGTTGTGAACAATCTGATAAAAAATGCTGTTCACTGAAAAGTACTAATCGGACACCTCCGATATAATTATGGTCTCCTAGTACTTTTTTTTACAATATATTTTTTTATTTATATCAGGTGAGCAAACTGATCACTCCGAACGCTTTATAAAAAAATGTGATTATTGTCAAAATAATATTCTTGAGAAACAATCGTTACCACGATTGTTCTCCCGTCCCCAATGTGTTGTAATGTAAAAGTATAGTTTTTTTTATGTTAAGTTTAATAAGGGGGAACGACTGGAAATACATGCAAGTAAACAAAACATTAACTCAACTTTATCAACCGAACTGTTACTACTAAATAAGTAGCAATAGTCCGGTGCTCAGTTCGAACCGAACTATTGCAACTAAAAAGTTGCAGTAGTCCGGTCAACCGAACTAACAACCGGACTACTGCAACTAAAGGATTTTATCAGGTATCAAAAGTTGTATATAAATTGTCAATTAAACAGACATGCTCTGCAGTATATATATGTATATATATATATACCACTGTATAGTATAAAACAAAGCAGCTTTTTCTTTCCCTATTTCCTTATGTCCCTGTGTGCGCTTAAATCTTTATAACAACGCGGGTGCGATACGTGACCACGAAAAACGTAACAACGAATTACACAACTAACTTACATTACTGATAACTTACATCCGTGTTTTCATTATATTTTAGTAGGAATTTTAACGCTTGTGCACGGGATCAGTGAAAATAACAAAAACTTAAGTCCCGGGATTCTGTTACGCAGGAAATTATGTGGAATTTATAATTTTAAGTGAAGATAAGTGGTGATCTTTGGTGGCAAATATCAATGAGACTATTAACAACTAACCACATTGTAGACTTGTAATTGAGTGAGTGTATGACCGGAATTTCTGACAGGCGTCAGAAACTGTGTTGTCATCTAAAAAGTGCTGCCAGCTTCAAATAAGATCTTATTTGGTCGACCCATTTGACCATGCCTAACGCTTTATTTGGATGCTGCAATAATGATGCAGACAAGAGTCATTATGTCCCTTGTCGAAAATGTAAAAAAGCTTATTACTACAATTGTCTTTCATTGGCGCACAGCAGTAAGGATGCGCAGTTTGCTTCAGATTGGATTTGCCCTTCGTGTTCGATACTAAAGCCAAAACCAAAGAAAACAGATGATACTCCTTTGCGCAATGCGCCAAATACTAGAGGCAGTAAAAGGCAAGCTATTAACTCCCCACCAGATGACAGGCTTATGCACTCTTTAACGCAAGACGACGTTAGATGCATTTTACAGGAACAACTCAGCAACATGCTTAATAAATTTAATGAAATGTTAAATAATGAAATTGTACCGTTACAGGAAAATATCTCGGCAATGAAGGATTCCATGAACTTTCTTAGTACTCAGTATGAGGATTTAAGAAGGGAGAATCAAGAGACAAGGGAGTCACTGAACAACCTGAGGGAAGAAAATCAAAAACTGAAATCGAATGTAGTAGAACTCAACAATCGGGTCAATCAATTGGAACGGTTAGCGAGATCTAACAATGTCGAAATGCAATGTGTGCCCGAAACAAAAAATGAAAATGTTATACAAAGAACATGGGAAAAATTATAGAGTGTGAGTTGTCTGACAAGGACATACTGAATTGCACACGTGTTGCGAAAATCAACCAGAATAATCCCAGATCGCGTTCGATTGTCGTACAACTATCTTCTCCAAGATTGCGAAACCAGGTTGTTGCATCATATATCAAGTTTAATAAACGTGACCCTAGTAATAAATTAATCAGTACACATCTAGGCTATACAGCTAAGGTTACCCCCATATATGTTACGGAACATCTCTCATCGGCTAATAAAGCCTTACACGCGGCTGCCAGACAAAAAGCAAAAGAAAAGGGCTTTAAATATGTATGGGTAAGAAGCGGAAGAATATTAGCTAGAAAAGATGATATTTCTGATAAATATAAATGTATAATATATTTAATAATGTAATTTTAATACACAAATATGTCACCTATTTATGTTTAATTATATATTTAATTAGCGATGGTAATAACGGCTGTTTCAAAATAATGAATGATACTGCTAAATTATTTTATTATTATTTTTAATAACTGTTATTGCAAACTGTTATCATTATCTGTTATTTTTTGTGGCAAATAGTCAAACAAATAATTCATTAATTTTTAAAGATAACATAAATTAATCCTGAAATAACCATGGATGTTATGTATTACCTCGTGAGCTTAAAATTTAATAAAAGGTCAATGAACTTGGTATCGTACTTTTGTACAAAAGTGCAGATTTACAATATTTACAAATTGCCTTTATCAAGGACGTCGAAATAGTTCCAAATATTTGCGGTAATTCGCCTATCAGACATTTTCACAATGTTTATTTACACTAATCAAACAAACTGTACAATAGTCAACACACATAATTAAACACTAACAAAATAATATCTAAAAAAGCAAAGATATACCTATTTACACAATTAAATAACTCACGAAAGTTTAAAAACAACAATTAAAATCGACTCGCTAACGCAATAGCAAGCAATGCCCGCGAAACAATAAACTAAAAGCAACATGTAAACAGAAGACGCATCTTGAAATTACAGGTGAGTGGGCGAGCGTTATACGAAATGTGGCAACAGCGCGATTTTTTGGCGCTAAACTGCTGCTATTGGCTTATTGCGACGCCCGCGCCGCGACGCAGGACGCGATAGCGCATACACGGCGCGGTAACAGGGTGTCATATAAATAACAGGTATTAATGATAGCTCATTATTTCAGCATCCAATAACAGTGTTATCCATTAAATGCAAAATAATGCATTAAATTAATTGCTATCGTAACAATGATCACCACTATATTTAATATGAATAATCTTTTTGATGACGTTATTACTCGTTTAGTTATTTTTGTATATTAGATAAATTTAGTTAACTAATAACTGTGAATTGAAGAATCACGAATATTGATGGCTAAAATGATTCTCAGGCCAAAGCTGAAAATCAGTGGTTTGCCGTCGGTGAACCCAATGCTGAGGTTTGGCCTTTTTGTATCACTGTGACGCACAATAAATAATATGCCGGATAAATTATTTTGTATTGTATCGTTTTTGTCAAATTATATTCTTGTTAATTGTCCAAACACAATATTCTTGTCGGTTTAAATGTGATGTGTGTGTTTTTGTGATGCAAATAAATGAATTATCTATCTATCTATCTCTTTCGGGGTATATCTTACTAAGGAATTTTGGTGACTTGGAAAAACTTAAATAATATATGTTTATTTTTATATAAGTATATATTTATATAAGTTAGCGTCTTATCACAATAATTTGTTAAATGTATAAAGTTTACTACCAAAATGGTCGCGGTCTGCGGACCAAAACCCATAAATTTTATAGGGAATTGTGTTGCAACAGTTATGATATTATTATCCTCACTGAAACATGTTGAATAGTGGTGTACTGAGTGAAGAGCTATTCGATGATAGATATGTCATATTCAGACGAGATCGGGAGAGTACATGTTTTCAGGCAGCTAGTGATGGGGGAGGCATCTTAATTGCTGTTGCAAAAACAATAAAATCATTTCGTAAAAAAAGAATGGGAGACTGAATATGAGGACCTCTGGGCAGTTCTGGGTTTACCTGTATCGGAAACTATTAATCGAATAGCTCTTTGTGGTGCTTACTTTCGTCCTCCTGTAAAGCGACAGCTTTTGGCGCATTTTATTGAAAATTGTTCCAACGTAATTGATAACAATCAGATGCACACTCTATTGATTGGTGATTTAATTTACCTGGTGTTAACTGGGGTCTAGTGGATGAACTCTCGGATAATTATCATGCTCCTGGCTTTAGTCAGTCTCTATTAGATTCCTTGAACACCTATAAATTGGCTCAACTTAATAAGGTTGTTAATTTGTCTAACCATATACTTGATCTTGTTATAACATGCTGTAAAGTTTTGGAATCTAAAAATATATTAAGTAAAGTAGACCACCCTCACCCACCTCTCGAAATAATTAAATATTATTTCGAGAGGTTTGAAATTTGTGAAATTTGTGAGCTTTTCGCTTCCTCTCCTGAAATTTGTGAGCTTTTCGCTTCCTTCTCAATCAAGTAAATAAAAATAGTCAATGTACAAAAGTAACGATAACTCTAAATTTAATATGAACGCAGAGTATTGGAAATCGCTTTTTAACTGCAGTCAATCGCTCACAATAGGGAAGATGCACAAATTTTATTTTTGTGTTTATTATAAAGAACTACATTTGGAATAGACCACAAGTATATTAAAAAAAATCAAAAAACTGTCATTTTCTGCATTAAAATGCGGTTTGAAATTGACAAATTCAAATTTCGCGCCAAACCGGGCTGGCGTGACGTTTGACGTCAGATATGTGAATGTACCTCCTTTTCTTCAAGGACTTTCATACTTTTGCATTTTTTTCTCGACTGTCGAGACCTAATTTATAAGAATTTTAAATAACTGATAATGTATGGATTTAATGAATTGATACTCCGGAAAAAAAGCCGCGTTGACCATCCTTTGTGCTAATGTGATCATCTAATAACAATCATATTGTTTTTGACTGACACAAAACCAGGAAAAAAGAGATTTCGAGCTGTAAAGACGAATGAATTATTCATCAAACTATTGTTCGATGCAGTGAAGACAACTATGATGTTAGAATACTTGTTATATAGTACTTGTTATTCTTCATCGTCTTGTATGAAAACAAACATATTTACCTACCTAATATAAATACAATAACACAGTTGTCTATAACTTTTTATTGTAAAGGTAAGGAATCATGTTAAAATGAATCTTGTATGCATTGAAATAAACCAAGTTTAATATTGATTTATTATATTACAGTCACAAAAACATACAAACTTACACAATTATGATATAAATTTGTTTTTTTAAAACAAAGGAAATCTTATTATTTCTTCTTTGTTCCTGGTTCATCTTTAGAGTGTAGTGTAAGTGCCATGGATGAGGACTGCACAGGGCAGTTCAATGTGGAAATCCTCAAGGCAGCGTTTTCCAAGCAGTTTCTGCTCACACTGTGATGAGTTAAAATATAACCTTTTCTTTTTGCTCACTACTTTAATTTTCATGTTTGGTGATGAAAAACAATTATTTATAGATTATCAGTAGACATTATGCTTTGATATTTCAATAAAGTACCGTAAGAAGTCCATATTTCGCATCAGGCTTATTGCGGTTTGTAAAACTCACTTCCGACAAATATAAATTACAACCATGTCAACATTAACTTTGGTAGTTTCCTGGAGACTGCTTTTACAGTCCTAAATTTCAATTTTATTCGAAAAATGCCGATTTTGTCGTATTAATGTTCACTTTTGACTAAACCGTTGACGTCAAAATAATATATCATACATATATGACGTAAATGACAGTGATTGGTGTTTTAATTTACGTTCCGTTTCAAGTAATTTGAATTCGTAATTATTTAAAAAAAACAGCGTAAATTAAAATATAAACCTTACGGTGTCCCTTCTTTTATGTTATTTTAACATTTTAATATCAAAATATTCATTTATATTACATTTGCATGTTCCCTATTCCATATATTAGTGCTGAAAAAATACTTGATCATCTGAAATCACTGAATACCACAAGGGTGCGGGACCAGACGGCATCCCACCTGTTTTTCTAGTAGCTTGTGCTGATGAACTAGCTCCTGCTCTATTCTTGATTTATAATAGATCTCTGCAATCTGTAGTATTTTCCAAAGCATGGAAAACGGCGCAAGTGATACCTATCCATAAAGCGGTTAATTTGATTTAATAAGTAATTACAGACCTATATCAATACTTTCAGTTCTTGCCAAAATATTTGAATCCCTAATATGCCCTATCATCCAAAATTCTCAGCATGGATTTACGAGGCTTAGGTCAACAGTAACTAATTTAATTACCTTTACTGAAACCCTGATAGAAGCTGTTGACTCAAATCAAGTAGCTGATGTAATTTATACTGATTTCAGCAAAGCTTTTGACCGGGTTTCCCACAACATTCTTGTAAATAAGCTAGAAGCGTATGGTATGACGGTTTCTTTTCTTCAGTGGATAAAATCTTATTTGAATAATCGATGCTTTTATGTTTCAGTGAACGGTTATAAGTCCGGAACCTTTGGTGTGACGTCAGGACTGCCCCAGGGGTCACATTTAGGCCCAATTCTTTTTAACGTGTTTATTAATGATATACCCAAATCTTTTCACTATGTAAAACCATTTATGTATGCCGATGACCTAAAATTGGTGGGTATATGTAATAGTGAAAGTGATATGGGTAAAATTCAAGATGATATTGATAGGCTAGTAGAATGGTGTGCTTTAAATGACATGAATTTAAATACTAAAAAATGTTTTCATGTACAATTTACAAGAAAAAACAATATTACAGATTCCACATACCTTATCTATTCAAACGCCATTCAAAAAGCCGATCAAATAAAGGATCTTGGCGTAATATTTGATAAAAAATAACTTTTGTGCCTCACATTGAGCATATCATAGGGCGAGTATCAAGATTATTGGGCTTTGTTATTAGAAGTACGAGGATGTTTCTCTTGTATAACAGTCTCATTAGGAGTATATTGGAATACTGTAGCGTCGTATGGCGTCCACACTATGCAACTCACACATTGAAACTGGAACGCGTACAAAAGAGATTCCTCGCAAACCTCTCATTTAGTAGGGGCATCGCCAAAAGAGTGCGTTCCTATGAAAATAGACTACAGTACTTTAAAATAAGATCTCTAGAGACTCGCAGAAACTTGTTAGATTTAACATTTATAGCTAAGATTTTCCGGAATGAAATTGACTGCCCGGAACTTCTAAGCCTATTTAGTTTTTGCGTTCCCCGTAGATATCCTCGTAAATGTATAACTCCTCTTTTTCCCCCATTGCGCCGATCAACTTTGGGTTCTAACTCCCCGATTCCAAGACTTTGCAAGCTTTTAAATAGTTATAGTAGCTGCATCGAACTTAACTCTGACTCCGTCAGCAGACTACGTCAAGTTGTGTATGATGACGTTAGAGCAAATCTATACTAATATTATAAAGCTGAAGTTTGTTTGTTTGAACGCGCTAATCTCAGGAACTACTGGTCGATTTGAAAAATTCTTTTAAAGGTCTACAAAAAGTCCGCGGCAGCATATGTCTATCTTTTAAGGTTAGCTTTCATCATTCGGCGAAGCTATTTTCATAGACATATATCAATCTTATCCAAATAAATACTTTATTTATCACAAGTATTTCATTTTCAAAACAAAATTGCATTTACATCATTCAATTTAATGAATATCTTATGAGATATCGCAGTTAACTCACCTATATAAACCAAGTAGCGGGTAAAAGAGAGCGTTAGGCCAAAGTAACTATTCCACGCGGACGAATCGCAGCAAAGAAAAGCGTAGTATGTATGTAAGGGTAATTATTTAACCTTGTTTTGTGTTTACATCGTTTTATTGTTAATTGTTGTTAAGGATTTATTTTGTGCTGTGTTCGCTTTAATTGTTTAACACACTTTTTTTGTGTTTATCATGTGTCACTTTTGCTGTCATAGTATTGCCTAAATGTTGGCGAGCCTTAATAATAAAATAAAAATAAAATACTTACACAACACACACGTGCACACACACACACACACGTACACACTCAGTCACAAACACACTCACTCACACACGCACTCCTCTCTTTCTCTCTCACACACACACACAAATACACATTTTGGCACATACCCGAATTTCATCATCGATGTGCGACTCGTCCTGGAGTAGTTTAGGCTCCAGTTCCACATACTTTGTTTTTTTTTATTTAAATTTGTCAATACAGTTGTAATACCTGTAAATTCTAGTGTGTGAAATAATAAAATTTTTACTTTAACTTTTTTTTAATTCTGCTGCTTCAAATATTATTTGAATTATACTCTTTCACCTTTAACGTGGCTACCCATAGACATATTATGAGGTAGACAGACTGTATATTGAAAGGCGGTGTCTAATTTTTGTTAGTGTGCAGTTACAGATTTGTATTAGTGTGCGTCACTAGGGATGTGACCTTGGTATCGAACATATTGCTAGAATTAAGCCGGGCGTCGTCGTCGCACCTGCAGAATTAGATGATTATAAATTGTGTTAAAATAACATGGAGTCAGATACAGCAACGCTGTTAATTTTATCTACAAACAAAAATTAAAAATAAAGCGTTACCATAATACATTTTATACGCAAATATTTTGAAGTTTGGTCTTCCTGGGTTAAAAATTAGATGATGTTGGAACAAATAAAACAAAATATTATTGGTAGGTATTAAATAGACTATATTATATTTTTACGGTAAAATAACAAATTTTAAATAACACTCACAAACTCAAACTTAAAAATTATTTTATTTAAAAATATATACTGAAAGCCTCATTATCATTTTAAAGACCATACATACATACATTGATAACCCACAATAGTGGGTATCATGAAAAAAAGTTTCAGTTAAAATATGCGACCTAAAAATTTTTTTTTTCATGTTTTTTGTTAAAATTATAATGTGGATTACAGAACACAAATATGTTCTTGCAAAATTATAAGAATATTTTATAGTTTTTAAATTTTCTGAGAAAGTTGATGTGATATTCGGACAAACATACAGACATGACGAATCTATAAGGGTTCTGTTTTTTGCTGTTTGACTACGGAACCCTAAAAAGAAATTAAAAAGTATTTTGAATCTACCACACTTGGCCATTATCAATTTGCAATTGTTTTTGTCCTTAATCAGATATCTACAGTGAGTTGAGCAAAGCCTGGAGTTCTTCGTAGGCTCCCAGTTTTCACGCCTTACACTTTTAACCCATTCTTCTCTGATTTGTGGACATTTCGGAAACCTAAAAATTCAATAATTGTATAAAAGAAACTGTTAAAGAAATACTATCGATGGAATTAAATTCTATGTTGAGTACATCACTATGTAACATCCTTAAATTTTCATGCATAATATTAATTGTTTTAGACGTAATTTCTACAATTAATACAAGCTAATGTATGTCTAACATTATTTAAAGTCTACTACTACATGTTTTTTATCCATAAGTCTCATTACAACTACGTAATATGAATGAAAATGTCGTCAAATATTTACTTATGAAATAATTCCGGGTCTTTTACTCCTCCTTTGGTGGTTCTTGAAGAACAATTTACCGCAGAACACGACATTTTTCTACGTTTACTTATTTCTTTTCAAAATATTTATTAAAATTATGACACTTTGTGAAAAATTTGCACGACAGCTCGTAATGTTTTGGCCTCTTTGGAGGCCACAAAATGACACGACGTCAGAGTTGTCAAACGTCTATCAACCGTCTCTTCTACTCGTAACTAGGATTCGTGTGATGACAAAGATACATGACGTGTATTGCATTACAATGATATAAGAGCGGCAACGTCTTATGACTACATCTAGTACATGCTTAATCTAAGTGGCTACCCCTAAAATGGTGACAATGCGTCATTAAATGGAAACAAAACGCTCCACAAGGCCGATGATTGTTCTAACTAGAAAGGTGTTATTATAGGCTCTCAATGGGCTAATTTTGCGCTTAACAAGCAAATAATATATTCCGTATTTCATAAATGTTAACACCTATGTAAACTCTTTTGGATAATTATGTAACGTTTATTAAAACGTTTATAAACTTGGTTTCACTTAGCAACTAAATGGTGTTTTTATGACTGTTGCATTTTTCCCTCATATCATTAAATTTCTACTAATATATGCCCAGAGGATAGAGATAACTGGAATCCTACAAAAATTGTCCAGCAACTTACAAAAATAACTGAAATCCCACCAAAAACAGTTCATGTAAAATGTTGCCAAGATGACCGCATAGGTAGGGTTTCACTATGAAACGAATATCACGAATCCATACGTTTTCTTTAAGGATAATTTGGCACTAATGATGTAAAAAGTATGGATTCGTGATATGCTCATAAAACAATCGAAAATAGTGTTCCGAATGCAGTGACAGCATACATACACATATTTCGAATTTCGAACACATTTACCTAAACAAAAGAGTACAAACTCTTCGGCGGTTCGTTTCACGAAATATCCGGATTCCAAATACTTTTTTACATCATTGTAAGTCAGGCGTATATCATTTACCACCAGGGAAGCGAACTGACCGGCCCGTACACTATTTTTTTCTGTAAATGTATAAGTAGTTACTTGTAGGTTAGATACTTTTTATATGTAGGTATATACAAACACCCAGACCTATACAAACAGACATGTTCATGCACACAAATGTTTATACTGTCCGACGATCGAACCCGGAAGACTTGGATGATATTAAAAAACATCTAATCTCATCTCAGTGAGTCAGGGTAGTACGCTAGGGCCATTACTTTTTTTAATTTTCATTAACGACCTTCCTGAAAATATAATATATTCCAAGTGCTTGTTGTTTGCGGATGACCTCCAGCTAAGTCTAGGAGTCGATGGACCTTCGGATTGTGTAGCTCTACAAAAAGATATTGACGCGATAATGAGTTGGAGTGAGTTGAACCATCTCCTGTTCAACTTCAACAAATGTATAATTATTACTTTTCACGTAAACCACATCCACATAATGCAATGTATTATTTATCTGACGCTCCCCTAGCAAGGTAAGTGATATACGAGACTTAGGTTTAATATTAGATACTAAATTGGACTTTCATGATCCCATGAAAAAGATATGCAAAACAGCCAGCAAAATGCTTGGTTTCGTAATACGAACTGCGTCACAGTTTAGTAAATTGGAGGTTGCCCTTGTTCTTTACAATGCATACGTAAGAAGTAAACTGGAATATGGTGCTATTGTATGGGATCCGTATGAGATGAAATATCACAATGATCGAAAGTATACAGCAATAATTGCACGATGTTGTATAAGAGGAGATATGGGTACTACCCCTACCTATACCCGTCGATGTTTGTGGCTGGAATGGTAGGGATCAATTCTCTTAAATTCCGGAGATTAATGCAAACAATTATATTTTATTTATCTGTAATACGCAATAAGATCGATAGCCCAATGATACTGAGTAAGGTGGAACTCCTAGTTCCTTATCGATTGAGTTGGGATGAGGAGGGTACGGTGGCGCCGCGAAGGCTGCCGCCCTCCTACGGCGGCCCCAGACACGCACCAAGTACGCTGCGCATGCGCCTACCTTTCGTTCTCTATGCCTAATTGGTGATTCAAATTCAAAAAAAAATTCAAAAATTCAAAATTTATTTATTGCTTTCTCAAAGGTTAAAATATACATATCCGTTGTGGAAGTCTCCTTTTAAGCATAGCAATGCCTGTACCAGGAGACTCCGCTTCTTCGTACATTTACTTTTTACTAAGTGCCTTCTTGATTTGCGAGAAAAAAAAAAAATTTCACAATTTCCAAATATTACACAATTCCAAGAATTTAATACAATGAAGGATAACAACAATACACAACCAATATTAATCGTATAAATATATATTCACCTTTGCATTTGTATGTGTACTTGAGTGTGTAGGTGTGTAAGAGTGTAATATAGAAAGTCCACAACCTAACCCTAGGTGTAATAGTCGCCATCTAAACGAATACAATGCATGAGAGTGGTAGAATCAAATTTGACATTCATGAGTGTTCTTTATGGACCTAAATTAAATAAGTATATGTTAATATATTCAAATACAGATAAAATCAGCAAACATAAAATATAATATCCACAGCGTAGTCAGCGTTGTCAGCCCACATTTGTGCGAGTAACCTATAGAATAGGTTCTAATCAACCGCTAAGCATACACATATAGTTTTTATTTGTAAATAAAATAAAAAATTGGTGATATGCTCGCTCAACTCTTTGACATTGACATATTTGCCGACAGCTTCGCACAGATTTTCAAGCAATGCTTGCTATATGTAAACAAGGTGTCCAACAGTTGACATTTATTAAACAATCTGATGTACATAATTTTTTAATGTTAATTACTTGACATTTATACTATATTTTTAGTCTTGTGACATATTATAATGTATGAATTTTAGACATTTTGCTTATTACTATCGCTTTAATTTAATTTAGATCTTTATTTTCTCTTATTATTAATCAATTTGCTATTTGTATGTTATTTTATTTTAATGTTCAATTATTTGACATTTAAATCTGACTTTATGTATAATTTGACGTTTAGTATAATTTGACATTTATAACTTGTAACGATTTTTTTTTCATGTATTAATTGTATTGACCCTTAGTGTTTGTTATTTTTTTTTTATGTGTGGTATGATGACGTTTTGGGTAACTGTAAGTCATTATGTGAATTGATGTAATAATAAATAAAATAAATAATCTCTTAAAAGGAATTTAAGCATGCCGGCAACGGTCTTATGGCCTACGATCTTAGTAGTAAGAACGGCCTTTTGTCATGCCACAAATGCTGCGAGTCCTTCAATTCGTTTTTCCTTCTCAATCGCCATATGAATGTGCATTTTAATCTTGTGTGCGAAACCTGCGGTTTGGGATTCATGTCGCACCAGCGACTGATCAATCACAAATTGGTCCACCAAAACGGCGTTCACAAATGCGACAAATGTCAAGAAGTATTCCAAACGAAACTGAAGCTTCGTTACCATGTTTATAAAAGGCACGAACTCTCAAACGCCAAGAAAGTAAAGCCCCTCAAATGTCCGCACTGTTTAGAAAGATTTTCTGAGCATTACAGAAAGATGATAGGAAAGATGATGCACTTAAAGGAAGCACACGGGATAACGTTTACATTCAACTGTCAAGTGTGCAAAGCGGTGTTCCCAACGAGACGAGCACTAACCGAACACACGACCAAGTTGCACACTCAAAAGATACAATGCAAACTGTGTGGAAAATGTTTCGGAACACGTTCGCTGTTAAAGATGCACACGCGTGGACATACCGGCGAGCGGAACTTCTTCTGCGAAATTTGCCAGAAGACTTACATGCACGAAAGGACGTTACGTCATCACATGCGCGTCCACGGTCCGGCTTGGAAGTACACATGCGCAGCGTGCGGCAGCGGTTTCCAGAACAGAAACGACTACAATAAACACATGAAACAGTGGCACCACAGTGGCAGTTCAAGACGATAGTTAAGAACTTTGGCAATGATCTCTTGAGTTAGCTGAAAGGTCGTGATTAGAATTTCAGTTACCAATATCACGATAAGGAATAATTTAAACAGTAACTTTCAAATGTATACAGCTGTTAACCAAATATGGCTTCTCAAATATACGTTTTTACTTAACGTTTACATGTTAGAGTAACACAAAGTTACTACCTTAACACATTTGTAGCAATCTGCTGCTATGATAGTACTCGTATGGCATGCACCAAATTGAAAAACACAGAAGAGCACTTTTAAAGTGTTTGGAAGAACATTAAAGATGAAGAAAGTCTTAACTAAAATCGAACATTTTGTCTCCCCAGGATCTCAGAAGGAAGTGGTGAAACGCAGACCCGCAGCGCTCAGCAGTATATGGGAAATGACTTTGTCGGAAAGGCAGAATGCCGCTGCGATTCTTGAGAACACAACTGTCAGACCTTTTATATATTGCAGATATTTCTTTAAATGCTTCTATTGTCACGAGCAGTTTCGGAGATACGGGCCGTTCTTGACCATAGCCTTACACATGAGACTCCCGACCGTAACACGATCCTTAAAGATTTACTACCTAAAGGCAAACGCACTGTCAAAGTGGATATATCGGAACTGAAGTGCAGGATATGCAAACAGGAATTCAAAGATTTAGATGAAATACGGAAGCATCTTATATCAGAGCACGACACGCCATTCACGCTGTCGGGGAATGGTATTGTGGCTTATAACTTGACGCCTAAAAACGGCCAGTTCTCATGCCACCTGTGTAATAAGATATTCCAAACCTTCATATTACTGAATCGCCATATGAATGTGCACTTCAACAATGCAGTTTGCGAAACGTGCGGTGCCGGTTCATGACTTACCAACGTTTAATACAGCACAAAGAAATCCACGCTCCAGGCGGATATCCATGTACTAGGTGTGACAAAGTATACACAACAAACTCCAACTTAAAATACCACATAGAGAAAACACACGAAGGTGCTACTAAAATGAGAATGTTGAGGTGCGCCCACTGTCCGGAGAGGTTTTCGGAACATTTCAGAAAATTGAAACATTTAAAAGATGTCCATGGAATAACATTCACTTTCGAGTGTGAGATCTGCAAATCCGTATTCCCTACCCGCAGGGCTTTGACGATGCACACAAACAAATTCCACACAAAAAACCCAATGTGAAGTTTGCAAGAAGAGTTTTAGCTGTGTGACTACTTTGAAGAAACATATGGTATCTCACACAGGCGAACGGAATTATGTGTGTGCGTTATGCCAGAAGGCTTATAGGCATCAGAAAAGTTTGAAGCTGCACCTGAAAACTCATGTACACGGCGAGGATTATGCCAAGTTTACATGTTCCGAATGTGGCAATGGCTTTGCGGATAGGAATGACTACAATAAACATGTCAAAGAATGGCACCCGAGATGCTACTTAAATTATTCAATGAATACTATCTAGTGATCGCTAATATCATAAAGATATTTCATATAAAGTTTTGACTTTAAATAAATTATCATTGTGATCCACTCACTTTTAAATTATACAATATTTTTGATGGAAGATAATTAATATTGCCTTCTCCATAATATGATGAATTATTTTTAAATTGCAAGTGGATACTGGATACTTACCTTAATCTACCTATTCTGCCCTTTATCAATTTGAACTATTCAAACTTTTGCATTACTTTTATAAGTTTCTATAGATTAGCTTATTAGGTATTTTTGTGTACTACATTATGAACAGAAATGATCTCAGTTTTGTATTTATAGCGTAATAATATATAGCCAGTATTTTTTACAAGACAAAGCGTTTATTTGTGTCCCTCGGTATGAATATTTCCTCAATTACTATAAACTTTAACGTTAATAGAAAAAAAAATAAAAGCCTTTGGGTAGGTATCTAGGTAGGTTGGCAGATAAAGCGTTGTTTTGGATAAGACTTCGATTTTGAACTTTTGTTGTCTACTTTGGACACTAAATCCATCCTTCTTGACATCTTACTTACAAATATGTTTGTTTTAGTAATCCTGTATTCCATAAATAATGTTTAATCATTTTAAGATTGTATTCTAAGTTTGTAGCTTGATTTTTATCAGTTTAAGGTTACTTACACCTGACTCTGACTGTAAAATAAACAAATAAATATCCATGGACATTCACACAGCGCCATCTAGCCCCAAGTTAAGCGTGAAGCCTGTATTATAGGTACTAAACAACGGATAAACATACTATATTTTTTTTGTAAATACATACATATCATACACAGAACACACCCAGACCATAACAAACAGACATGTTCATGCACCCAAATGTTTGTACTGCCCGGGGATCGAACCCGGAACCCTTGGTGTAGCAGCCGTCATCTCAACCACTACACCAAATAGGTTGTCAAAAGTGTATAAGTATGTTTATCCGTTGTTTAGTATCCATATTACATGCTTAATGCTAAGTTTGGGGCTAGATGGCGCTGTGTGAATATAATATCAGTGGAAATCTGGGGGCATGGCAGTGCCCCCGCCAAGTCAGCCCCGCGAAGCAAACACTGCCGTACCATCCTTTACAGGATCCATTTCGCCGCATTTTCAGGCCCCGATTTGAGAACCTTTGGATAATACCAGAGCGCTGAAATTTTCGTCATCTAGTAAGATATAATAACTTACTTTAAATCCAAAATTTCAAGTCTGTAGGTCATTTAGTTCCGACGTTAAGCGAAAGCAAAGTTTCGCATTTTCGACAGACACTCACTCACGCACTCACTCACTCACTCATGATCATCAAAATAGAACTAGTACTTCCCATGAACTCAGAAAGCTGAAATTAAGTTTTGGTTAATATCTACATAAAGGGAAAACTATGAAAACTTCGAAAATCGAAGATCTGGAGTACCTGGTGACCCTGCTTAGATAACAAAATCATCAAAATAGAACTAGTACTTCCCATTAACTCACAGAGCTGAAATTTGGTACAGAGTCAGGGTTTAATGGTTACATAAAGGGAAAACTATAATAACTTGGATAATCGAAGATCTGGAGTACCTGGTGACCCTGCTTAGATAACAAAAGAGCCCAGCCAAACTATAAGAGATTGACATACCGCCTTTAAACAATATATATTTAACATGGTGGGCCGCTTCATCCGATGTCAAAAATCGGGGGGTACGGTAGTGCCCCCGCCAAGTCGAGCGCGCTAGACCAATACAAACACACATGTTGGTGCACACAAATATTTGTAGGTACTCGGGGATCGAACCTGGAACCCTTGGTGTAGTAGCCGACGTTTCAACCATTACACCCAATGGGTCGTCTAATATTCCTTTCAAGTTTCTACAAAAAGAAGTAAAATCCCACCAAAAACATTCTGTAAAAATCTAGCCAAGTCTCGATGGAGCTGCTTGATTATCTCTAAAAAGTAATGAAATCAAGACAAAGACGTGCCAAGTCTAAGGTTTCTTACTGCAATTAATTAATTATTATGGTTAATGTTGTGTGACTTGGCCGTTGAACATTCTTTATACGTTAGTGGCTTTATCAAGCCTACAATCGATGGGCTATTGAATCACCGTTTTCCAAGTGGCAAATTTGTACCGTCAATGGGTAGCGGTTCTGGCGACAGATTGGTGCAATGGTGTCATGAAGCACCTAGTTTTGTATCCTTGTGTACTCTTCAACGGCCAAGTCACACAACATCAACCATAATAATTAATTAATTGCAGTAAGAACCTTAGACTGGCACGTCTTTGTCTTGATTTCATTACTTTTTAGAGATAATCAAGCAGCTCCATCGAGACTTGGCTAGATTTTTTACAGAATGTTTTTGGTGGGATTTAATTATTTAAATCATTTTAAGATATTCACCGAAACGCACAAAAAATGCAGCGCACATCTATATTTACTACAGTTGTTGGCCGCAGAAATTGTTTACAGCTTCAATATTCAAGGGGTGAGCGCAGATGACTCTCAGCTATGAAAAAAAATACACAACGAGCCTACTGGAGTCCCTGAGTAAAAAAATAAAATTAAACCAAATTATTTAAATATCATTATTGTTAATTATTATTTTAATTTTTAATTAAACCCCGAAATGGGGCGTTGCGGAGAGCGTAAATTATAGGTTTATTTATTTATTTAAGAACAGTTTACAAGACATGCATATAATACATTGATGATATACATTTGTAAGAGGTGTTATACTTTGTGGTACATTCGGTACTGAGTCGTCTAGGAACTAGTAGGAACGTACCACCGCAGTGCCAGATACACGTCCTGTACACTTTGTGACATAAAAAGTGATACAATAGGTTTGGGGAGAACGCGCACGAACTTTCACCTTCAACCTATCGCAGTTCCTATTCAACCTATCGCAGTCCACTGCTGGACATAGGTCTCCCCATTCGCGCCAGATATCCCGGTCCTCCGCTTTCCTCATCCAGCCTCACCAGCGACCTTTCGCAGTTCACTGCTGGACATAGGTCTCCCTCATTTTGCGACAGATATATAAACATTTTAGAGCACTACAATTTCATGAAGGGCTCTATAATAGATGATCTTATGTTAGAGTCAAAAGTTGAGTCAAAGGAAATTCTTCAATGATTAACAGCAGTTTCCTGTGTGTGGTTGATTTATTTTTGATTTAAACTTTTTCCTGAATCGAATATTAAAGAATGGACAGAGTTTTTTCTTTCTTTAAGGCAAACTGACCAGGAAACGAGCTTTGGCAACTAACCGCATCGGAAAGAAGGAATTCCGCGCTCTCATACATTACTAGGTCAGACCATTCATATATGGGTCCAGTTTTAAGTGTTATATCTGCTTGGAATTTACTCAGAGCCCAACAGTCTATTACGGCACACCGCCACACATGGTGTTCAAGAAACCGATGAGATTCTAGACAATATATACCAAAATGGAAGAGATCATTACAAGTTGATATTTCAGAACTGAAATGCAGACTATGTGGGCTCAATTTGCCAAATTTGGAAACAGCGAGGAGGCATTTAGAATCTGAACATGATAAGCTTTTTTTCCAGGGGGCAACGGGATGACTGAATACAATATGGAGGTGAAAGGCAGATGTACTCGTGCCACATTTGCGCAAAAGAAATGCACAGTTTCAAGCTTTTAAATTCGCATATGAACAACCACGTCGGCAAGGTTGTCTGCGAGAAATGCGGCGCGGGTTTCCTAAACGAACATTTGTTGAGGAAACATAAAGAGAGTCATCGTATAGACAGACTTAACTGCCGACATTGCGACAGTTTCTTCAAGAGGAGCCAGTTAAAATACCACACTGAAATAGTACATATGGGCAGAGACAGAGTGAAGCCAAAGAAATGTCCACATTGTACCAAAACATTTAGAGAGTACTACAGTAAAATGGTGCATTTACGAGAAGCACACGGGATTAGTAGGAACTACTCATGTCATTTATGCACGAAAATCTTCTGCACGAGAGAGCTTTGACCGAGCATACGACGAAGTGTCACACACAGAAATACAAGTGTAACGTATGCTCTAAATGTTTTGGATAGAGTCCAAATTGAAATTACACGTTCGCGGGCATACTGGGGAAAAGAATTACATTTGCGAGATATGCAAGAATGCATACGTACACAAGATGTCCTTAACGAAACATATGAGGAGTCATGTGCAGAGCTCTAATTCTGAAATTGTCTGCTCCAAGTGCGGTGCTAGGTTCCGGAATAAGAACGATTACGCCAAACACAATAATAAAATACACTTTAATCGTGTTTAGAATAGAAACCTAATGTGAAGACAATATAAAAGATCAACGAATATTTTAAATAACAAAACTTCAAAAAGCAACACTAAATGGGTTGCTATTATTTGAGTTCAACTATTGCAATTCGTCAGTGCAAATACTTATTTCCATAATCTATGGCGACAAGACAACTTTTTCAATACCTACTTGGGATGATCATTGCAACTGCTACAAAATATTCATATTCTATATAAATGCCTACTTACAACTCAAATAATTACAAATCCACTTGATACAAGTTTTTGAAGGCCATTTTAAACACAGGTGAGAAAGTTCTTCAACAAATCGTATCGATAAGAATAATGAAATTAAATTTTAAAACTGGTACTGTATTCTAAAAAAGTTTAAGTTACTTTTGAATTGTTATCGAAAATATTTATAGGTTTTAATTAAACTCTACCAGTTCTGAAAAAGGATCAAAATGAGGCTAGAAAGAAACGATGGTTACCCTTTTCAACTCTTTTTACGATATTGATAACTTCAACAATATGTGCCAAATAAGAAACACTAATTTCTATTTGATACATATATATTGTGCAGTACTATTTCTTAATGAAGATCTTTTTAATCTTTGATATAAACTAACCGCACATAACAAAAGTAACCGAAGCATTTCATTTCAGCGAGCGAGAGAAAGCGGCCGGCCTCCAGTATTTGGTCAATGACTCTCAAAGAACGCGAGAACGCCGGCATCCTGTTACATTCCACCACCATCAAACCATTCACCTACATGTCCTTCCCGCTACGCTTCAAGTGCTTCTTCTGTGACGATCTTTTCCCCGAATTAGACCCTCTACTCGCCACACAAGTAGTCACGAAGTGCCTGATGTCAAGGAAATGCTCAAAGGTCTTCTCAAGAAAGGCAAAAAACGATAAAAGTGGACATATCGGAAATGAAGTGCAAATTTTGCGACATGCCGTTCACGAACGTAGACGATGTCCGACGGCATTTAGCCGAGAAGCACGAGAAGAAATTCAATGTCGACTCTGGTAACGGTATGATTGTTTACAGCTTAAAGACGAAAGATGGAATTTTCTCATGTCACCTTTGCACGCAAACATTCACCAGTTTCTTCCTGTTAAACAAACACATCAACGTTCACTTCAGCAACGCCATCTGCGAATGGTGCGGCAAAGGGTTCGTGTCCCACCAGAGGTTGTTGCAGCACAAGGAAATACATCTCAGAGGGAAATTCCACTGCGAGAAATGCAAAATATCCTTCGACAGCCCGGCTAAGTTCAAATATCACAACGACAGAATGCACGGTAAACCGAACAAGGTGTACAACATTTACAACTGTCAACAGTGCTCAGCGAGATTCGACCACCATTATGAGAAGATGAAGCATATGAGCGAAAGGCACGGCGTCAACTTCGAGTATACGTGTGAAACTTGTAATTCAGTGTTCAAGACTAGGAAATCTTTAGCCGGCCATCGGATTAAGTACCATTTGCAAAGCATCGCGTGTGAGGTGTGCAAAAAACCGTTCGCTGAACGCGGTCACCTCAAGAAACACATGGCTATGCATACAGAAGAAAGAAACTTCCCCTGTCCACTGTGTAATAAGACTTATAAATACGAAAAGAATGTTAAAGCGCACATGAGAGTGCATAATCCTGATTGGAAATTCGCGTGTGCGGATTGTTGGATAGGATTCGTTAGTAAAATTGAGTTTAGGAGACATATGGCAGAGTCACATGGGCCACAAACTACGTAACTATGATAAAGGTACAATTATTGATGGTTTAAATGATCTCTGATATGCGTTTTACAAACACAAAGCAGATTTGTGTTTCAATACAGTCGCCTTCATTCTTATCTCTTTTCAACCTATCGCAGTCCACTACTGGACGTAGGTCACCCCCATTTTGCGCCAGATATCCCGGTCCTCCGCTTTTCTCATCCCGCCTCCACCAGCTTTTAGCAAGTCGTCGGTCCATCAGGCCGGAGAGCGTCCTACGCTACGCTTGCCAAGACGTGGTCTCCATCGGTTCTGCGACATACGTGACCAGCCCACTGCCACTTCAACTTGCTGATCCAGCGGACTATGTCGGTAACTATTGTTCTCTTACGGATTAAATCATTTCTGATCTTATCCCTGAGAAAGACCCCGAGCGTAGCTCGCTCCATTGACGTCAGGACATGACGTAACTTGCCGAATGCCGCCCAGCCCAACTGTACAACAAAGACAATACAAGTCTTCCCTTTATTCACCCTATATTGATATTATCATTACTCCGACCTGACAGAGTTCTAAGCCTACTTAAATTCCAGACCTGTTCCCGTAGTCTTGATGATGGATCTGGTATTTAATTTAATTTCATACTTTATTTACCTTGGGGGTTAGTCAATCGGCTCTAAGAGTCATTGATAATATTCGTCATTCCTAGGAAAGGAAGATTGCATTAAAAATAATATTTTTTAGTTATTGAACTAATTTAACAGATTTATTTAGATATTGTGAAACCGTATAGTGACGTGACTTAGAAGAGGAGAATATAGAAAAATCATTAGCGTTACAGGCCTTTAACGTCCCACTGCAGGACACAGTGTGGATTGTTGGGTTAGAAAAATATATAGGTTTTATTTAAAAAAAACAGTTTTTCAAGAGTCAGTGAAACTACTTTTTTGATATCAAATTTAAATTTTTCATGGTAATGATAGCCAAACAGTGATCTTCAAACCTCGACATTTTTATTGTACAAACAATACGTAAATAAACTTATAAATGAAGTACTTAACAGTTGTTTTTTTACTCAAATGCAAATTCCTTATTTTTTCATTTAGAATGCCATTGTTACTTAATCAAGCTCTAGAAGTGTGGTAGCTGGATAGACGACCAGTTTTATGCAGCTTCCGAGATCTCTGGAAGAGAATCGCAAATTAAAATCATCCACGTCCAATGAAATAAAACAAATGTTGCGTCTTCTACGTAACATTAATACACAAGCTGGGGGCACGGCAGTGCCCCCGCCAAGGCGAGCCAAACGAAGAGCTAGAGCACTATCTACGTTTTCTCGAGGTATTTCGTCGTTTTTCTAACTCTCATAAAGTTGGTTTCCGACATACCAGACACTTCATATTTTCGGGATCTGATGTCGATAATAAACATCTCATACATACTATTGCTCAATTGAATAGCTCTGATACTTTAGATTTTATTATATTAAATAAATATATTTCGTCACTGATATGCTGATGATTATCAAATGTTACAATCATATATCAGAAAAGGCTACTTCCAGAAGTGCTAGAAAGCTGAAATGTGTTTTATAATCAATGTTTTGCATAAAACCAAAAGCAAGAACAGTAAAAATAAAACAACAAAGTTACCTTCACTATTTTATTTCCGTTACATAGACTTGCTATTAAAATTCATCAATGATATGATAACAACTTAGAAAATATGAATATTTCAATATTAAAATACATAAAAATACTTACGCAAATATATTTTTCCATTGCCATCTCTTTAAAGGTATGAAACTAGCAAATGGCACCTCAGGTTTAAAACTTATTCACAAGTAGCCTTTTCTAGAAAAGACTAATTCCCAAAGTTGATAATTATCAAATGAACTAAATCACGAAGTGGCAAAAACTTAAACGGACTAATCCCGAAAAATATCATTATAAAATTCTCAAAAGAGCGAAAATCTAATTTAGAAATAGATATTCGAAAATTCGTGAAATGTCAAACTCAACCAACGCACAACGGCACAAGCCAAATATTTGTACCTACTCAATAAAATTAAAAAGCTTTGCATCCCGGGCCAAGATCATGAACATACAAACTTCTTTCTTATGATCTTCCTACTTCGCTATCTTTTTGTCTAAAGCTTTCTTCCTCAAGTGCTGTATAATTTCTCCCCGCTTCATGTGCAACTCCTGAGGTATTGGCATCTGGCCGTGCTGGTCAACGCCGGGCCCTGGCTTCAGTTTCCGCCTGAAATCCGTCTTCGTGTGGACGGAGACGGCCGGTGCCAGCTGGTTACGCCACTTGTAGAAATGGTAATCCCTGTTAGAAAGAAGGTTAAATCCTTTAGTGTTCAAGGTTTACATTCACGTTTAACCTGTTTCCCAAATCATCATCATCAGCTCATTATACGTCCCCACCGAGGGGAGAATACATGTATAAAAAAAAATCGTGCATGACCTCACCTTATGTCAAGGAACTGAAAAGGCGCAAACACCCGCTTCTCGAAGGTGTTCTTATACTGAATCCATCGGCATTGAAGAAACTTGTTCGTCTCCAGCGAGTAATGCTTCTTATACGTATATTCATAGAGGCCCTTCTCGAATATCGGCAACGTCCGGTAATCCCTGCCGATCTGCTCCGCTATTTCTGAAATGCAGGTAAGGTTCCCTTCAATTAATATCGGCTAACGATAACGGATGACAAATTATGTGAATGAAGCGTTCATGGAACAAATGTTTGTGGCGACCGTTTCAGATTCAAATAATGTTATAGACATACATCTAGACTAGTATTGCCAGGTGTCCCGATTTGCTTTTTCTTCGCGATTTTCAGGGGTGTGAGGATGCGTCCCGACAGGGACGCTTAATGTCCAGATTAATTATACAAGAAAATCGGATGTTTCATTAAAAAAAAAAATATAACGGCTACTAATTACATCACTGTCAAATTCAAAATGGCACGTCATCAGCGTCACATCACATTTCTTATTGTTACATGTCCCGATGTTTGGCCTCGTGTCCCGATTTTTAACAAATCGGACCTGGCAACACTAATCTAGACATTGTTACACAAATTCGAGATTTAATATAACTAGGGTTTTCGGCAGCAAGGACATGAAAGACTACAACAGAATACTGGATAATCGGCAGTAAGGTGGTAAAGAATACGATGTTTTAGGTACAAGTTTTATAAAATTAAAAAAAAATCAAAATTCTTTATTCAAATTAGGCTTACAAAAAGCACTTATGAACGTCAAAAATATACAAAAATATAATAAAAACAAATAAAAATACTAAACTAAAAATATGAATTTTGATGCTTTGAAAAAAAGCGCTTCAGTGGTTTGGCCTGTTGAGAAAGAAGCACCCAAGAAAACTCTACAGTGTAGCCTTTTTTGAAAACAATTACTTAATGTAACAATATATCATAAACACTGAAATAGCTGAGCAGTTTAAGACCACGGATTTTTATCACATAAATATTCGGCAATAGTGTAGTACCCTTTTTTAGAAAGGTGGTTTTTTATTCCAGCTTTAAACATGTGTAAAGGTAACTCGACAATATTTTGCGGTACCTTATTGAAAAACTTTATACATCTTCCTATAAAACATTTACCTACTTTATGTAGCCTCAAGTTTGTTTCTATTCCTAGTATTAAAATTGTGTGAGTCACATTTTTTTAAAGGTATGATAGTATTTACGGACGTAAATTAAATTTTCATAAATATATTGTGATGCTATAGTCATTATATTTTTATATAGTCATTATAATGATTAACAAACATGTTTTTATTTAAAAAAACGTAAATACTAATTGAAATATGAAATATATTAGGTAATAAATGTGATAAATACAAAAATATACAGTGACATTCACACAGCGCCATCTATTCCCAAGCTAAGCATTTAGTCTGTAATATGGGTACTAAACAACGGATGTATACATACTTATATATATTTTATTGTAAATACATACACATTATACGTAGAAAACACCCAGACCAATACAAACAGATATGTTCATGCACATAAATGTTTGTACTGCACGAGGATTGAACCCGGAACCCTTGGTGTAAGAGCCGACATCTAAACCACTTATACCATATGATCGTCTAAAGTAATTATTATAATAATTTACGTATGGTCACCTTGGTTAACAGTAATATTAGGAACAGTGCGTGTTAGTTTTGCACAAGGATCTTCTTTGTCGTCTGATGTCATATTTTAATCTGGTAGATTCGTAGATGAAGTAGGTATTTAAACGGAATGTATGTAAGATATTTTTTTATTCCATAATGTTTGTGACACAATTATGAACCATTTAAAACTGACAAGCAAAGTGACAAGACATGTACCAATTTCGTTGACGGCGTATTTTCGTTGGAAACATGTGGAGAAAAAGGCTTTAATCATTTTCTGTCAAATAAGGTACATTCAAAATATATTCAAACACATTTCAAACATCAGAAATAAGTATACTGTACTTATTTCTGATGTTTGAATATATTTTGAATGTACTGTAATGTAGATATTTTGTTAATGATTTTCATCATCATCATCACCTTAGTAAATGATTTTATTTGTGTTCTAATGTGTCTCATTTATTTAATAACAAAAACGCTCTTTTAGATGCCAAAGTAAGTAATAGATACAAACAACGATTTTAATGTGCGTTTATATTTTATGCATTTAGTTTAAATCCTATACATCTACTGTCCATGGCCATGAGCGTAGCCAGTCTTGGACTCAGGGTGGGGCAACAGTGAACCCCCCTCCTCCTGTATTTTGTTTTTTGTTTAAATTTGTTAGAGCCAGGGTGGGGCAAGCGCCCCAGCTTGCCCTTGTGTATCTACGGCCATGTTTTAGGCAACTGGATAAGGTTTACCTACTCTGTGACAAACAGCCAAGCCATTGGTACAGCTTTGCTGTTCCATTACTTACTTTAGATCAGAAACGAAACATTCGCTTCATCTCCACGACTAGTGAAACGGCGAATTCAACAAAATGTACATACATATTTACTGATATTATGTTGAAGTTGGTCCCTGTAGGTTCGCATAGTCCTCTTAGTCTTCTTACCAAACATATGTTGGGGCTACCAAGCCAAGGTTCAATCCCATTCGGGGACGGGACGGGACGCCCTTAGGCGCGTTGTGTACATTTGTGAGAGCCATCTGCGCTCGCGAAAAGTAGTAAGTTCGAAAAAAAATATTTTTAAGTTATTGTCGGTAAAGTTAGGCCGTGTAGATTCAGAAGGTTGGCCCTTCATAAGATCGTCTTAGCAACATTTTACATTAAATGTTTTGCTGGAATTCAACATTTAGAATACATCAAGGAGATTAACTCAGCAACTTAATGAAACATAAAAGAATGCAACTTAATAAAACAGTCTTGAGTACCGAAGGAAACAATACGATCTTCTGTAT
This sequence comes from Leucinodes orbonalis, assembly GCA_019425675.1. Taxonomy (NCBI): domain Eukaryota; kingdom Metazoa; phylum Arthropoda; class Insecta; order Lepidoptera; family Crambidae; genus Leucinodes; species Leucinodes orbonalis. The sequence goes on along the minus strand of PQWD01014006.1, from coordinate 10,992 downwards.
TAGCATAAGATACTGCTTGGAACTATAGACTTTACCTGTTGGCTACCATCAGTATAAATATTTACCATAGAAGTCGTATATCAAACACTTTTGCTATTCATATTTTCAAAAATAACACTAGCTTTTACAATCCATTGACTAGGCTGTGTAGTTTGTTCGATGATCTGGCATCTAAGCTATCGATATTTTCGGATCAAGTTTGGTGGTATTTAGGAACACAATCAGGCATACCTTGTTCCAACCTGTGCAATGAGTAGGGTTATTTTTTTCGTTGATGTAACGCGTAAAGATAGTAAATGTTATTCAATAAGCAAAATATAGTCTGCAAATCATGTCGTGTACACGTCATAGGATTGTACTCGAGTTATAAGCTATCATTGTACTTATCTTACAAACGTGACATGAGACAATCTGTTTGTGTACCAAATACATAAATCCTCTTGGTTTACATTTAGACATCGGTCTCCCCCATTTACAGTCACATATCCATCTAATATCAACGTTTTGTGTGCTTCAATGTCTGTATATAAATGTGTGTAATCATGCGTGTGAATGTGTTTCATATTAGACTCTAGTCTCTAGAATTAAAACCATTTTTGCCAAAATGTCTTCTTTTAGTCGTAAGTTATATTCTCTCGATACTGAGTCGTCTCGGTAGTCCACCGTAGTGCCAGATATCGGCTCATGAAATATGAGTGTCTTTCATTTCTGTGTTTCGGGATGAAGGCACTGTACAAGGGCGGCTCCAGGTTAGGCGCCAGGAGGGTCATGTAGTAGTCAAATTTTGTTAATGAACGTTAGTATAGTACTAAAAATAGCTCTGGGGAGGATCATGCCCCCCATGACCCTCCCCCTGGATCCGCCGTTGGCACTGTAGCTAGTGAAATCACCGGGTATAGGAGATTTAACATCTGTCACCTCTAGTCGGGCGCAGGTTGACGTAGTGTTGACGGAAAATAATGTATATCGACTGTTATTGATTTTTATCAACACTGCATCTGTCATGGTCAGGCGTATCACTTACCAACAGGCGAGCTAACCTTCCCGTTCACCTACTACTAAAAAAAAAAACAAATTTTCATCTAATTAAATCAAACACCACATTAATATCAAACAATTTATTGCATTACATGAGTCCTTCTGGCGTGGCGTCTCAACGAATCCTTAGTAGCGAACGGACTGTTGCAAACAATACACGAATATCTCTTCTCGCCAGTATGCGTCACTTTATGCCTCGACACATCCGATTTATTATAAAACACCTTATGACAAACTTCACATTCGTGTTTCTTCTCCTTCATATGCACCGACTTCACGTGATTGTTTCTCAAACTTTTAGTAATGTACACTTTCGAGCAAACCGCACATTTGTACTCTGGCCTCGCCAACCCATGCTGTTCCACCAAGTGTAAAACCCTTAGATTCTCTTGATTAAACCTCTGCGCACAATAGGGACAGGGAAACCGTAATTTTCTTTCGTTCTTCACGCCGTGAGTCGACACATCGTGACTCTTCTTCTCAACTTTATTGGAGAATACCATATCGCACTGCTTACACTGCAACGGCCTATGCGACCTTGTTCGGTGCAAGTTTAAAAACACCGAATTGGAGAAACCACACCCGCATATATGGCACACGTGTTTCTGATAGTGTTTATTCATGTGTATATTCAGCAGTCTGAACATAGCAAACTTCTCCGAACATAACTGACATTGGAGTTGGCCGTTTATTTTGAACGGCACCAGCAAATCCTCGGTTTGCACGAACTTCACGCCGTGCGTTGCTAAATGTTCGCGGAGTGACTTCAGGTGTTCCAGATCCTTCGAGCACATTCTGCATTTGATTGTTGACACTTCGACTTTGACCAGCCTGTTCTGTTGTAGGATTATCTTTTTCTCTATTTGTTCCAATGTGTGCTTTGTGTTTGTGTGGTCTCGCAAGGAGTCGAGGTCTGAGAATGGCTCCTTGCAGCAGAAGCATCTGTAGAAAATAGGATTGTTAAAAATTTTTTGGACTGCAACAGGTTGAAAGAAAGAAAGTATTTATTGAAATATAAATATTACACTTATTAAAAAACCTACAGCTGTATACAAAATAAAAAGATTTCAATCACAAATAATATAATGTATAAATACTAAAACAAAGTACAGTATAAAAAAAAATAACAAATGTAATATTTATGTCAAAAGGACCCCGTCTCAGCGCATGCTGCCGTGTTTTGTTAGGTATAATTTATTTTAAGACCAATCCTAATTTTTAAGAAACACGACAGCGCTGATTTTCTGATAGGGCCTAGGTGACGACAGCCCTTTACCAATTGACATTACTGCGACTAAATAAAATACTCGTTAAATGCGATTACTAAAATTACATAAATACTTATTCATATTTATCATTATAAAGCACAAAATATAACAGAGATAACATATGAAAATAGATACACATACAGTACTTATAATATATAGGCATACATACACACACATATACATACACATACTACCAAAAGTGATTTAACAACAACACTGAAACTGGGCACACCCGCCATGTAGGGTCTTTCTAAGATACGAAACGCTTACTTTTGAAGAAGTAGTCACTAGCCGAGCTAGACACTAGAACGGTTGAAGAAGTAGTCACGAGCCTAGTCCAGTGATGGGCTTGGCGTACCTGTACCGACTGCGATCCCACTGGAACACGCACAAGGTCGAGTGCGCCAACAGGGACAGGGCATCGGCCCTCACCGCCGGTGCGGAGCCCCTTCTCGCGACTAGCGCGTCCCAGGTACTTTGGTCTTTAAACAAAATCAATCCAATTATTTAATTAAATATATATATACGATGTTTTTTTTTGCGAGCTTGCCCAGAAAAAGCCTATTCACTCGTTTTTAAATGATGCAGATGCAGGTAGTTCATTCCATTCATTTGCAGTACGCATTATGAAAGTAGATGCAAAACGCTAAGTCCAATGATGATGTAAAAAGTAAAGATTCGTAATATGTTCACTAAACATATTACAGAATATCTGTGGTTACCACCAACCAAATACCTACCTACATTTTCGCTTTTAATCTTGCATTTCTTCAATTTGGTGCGCTCTTTCTTCTTTATCTTTCTTTTAGTCTTCGAATCGCCTATTGGCTGCTGCTTTTCTCCCATCCTTTCTTCTGTCTTGTAATTGGCTAGTACCTCTGAAAACAACCCTTATGGTTAACATCATCAGCTCATTAGTACCCCACCGAGGGGCACGAGCCTCAGGGTGTATAGGCCTTAGTCGTCCACGCGGGCCAAATGCGGGTTGGACGACTTCACGCACACTTTGAATCTCTTCACAGGTTTTCTCACGGTGTTTTCTTTCAGCGTAAAATCGTCGGATATACAATATACAAGCTGTCTTAAAACATTCACTAGGTGGTAGACTCGGTACTGAGTCGTCTAGGTAGGTACCACCGCAGTGCCAGATATCGTCCACTAGGTGGTAGACTCGGTACTGAGTCGTCTAGGTACCAGCGCAGTGCCAGATATCGTCCACTAGGTGGTAGACTCGGTACTGAGTCGTCTAGGTAGGTACCACGCAGTGCAGATATCGTCCACTAGGTGGTAGACTCGGTACTGAGTCGTCTAGGTAGGTACCCGCAGTGCCAGATATCGTCCACTAGGTGGTAGACTCGGTACTGAGTCGTCTAGGTAGGTACCACCGCAGTGCCAGATATCGTCCACTAGGTGGTAGACTCGGTACTGAGTCGTCTAGGTAGGTACCACCGCAGTGCCAGATATCGTCCACTAGGTGGTAGACTCGGTACTGAGTCGTCTAGGTAGGTACCACCGCAGTGCCAGATATCGTCCACTAGGTGGTAGACTCGGTACTGAGTCGTCTAGGTAGGTACCACCTCAGTGCCAGATATCGACCCGGGAAACATGAGTGTTATACACTTTGAGTTCGGGATGAGGGCACTGTAGCTAGTGAAATTACTGGCTATAAGAAACCTAACATCTGTTGTCTCAGGTGACGGGCGCAGTGCGACATTGACGGAGAATATTAACTGTCTATTAGTGGTTGGTCTCTTTCAATGCCGCTCTGTCATGGTCAGGCGTGTCACTTACCATCAGGTGAGCGTCTTGACAGTTCTGTACACTTTAACATATAAAAAACAAATAAAGTAATATAATTTGGTTCTTAATTTTGGGCTAAATGGCGCCGTGAAAATGTCTAGGGATATTTTATAATCAAAATTTAAATCCACAGTGAGCTTACCATCATCATCGAAGTTGGTGTCGTCATCATTGCAAACCCTGTCAGGCGATGACTCTATTTTAATGGCAGTATTTACTGCATCAATCTCATGAATTTCTGCAACAATAATTATCATCACTGAGGGGCACGAGCCTACCCGTATAGGGTGATTAGGCCTTAGTCGTCCACGCTTGCCCAGAGTGAATGGGCCGACTTCACGCTCAACCTTTGAATCTCTTCGCAGGTGTGCACAAGTTTCCACACTATGTTTTCCTTCACCGTAAGAGCGTCGGATAACGTACATTATAATTTCAGAAATTCAAAAACACATTGATACGGATTTGAACTGCCCTCTCGAGCGGAAGGCAACAGTCCACACCATAGAGCCACTGACGCTATCAACGTAAGTATTAATGAATTTACCCGGTCGTAAATAGCACGGGTGTAAACTCACACCACACAATACATGAATCTATTGTCTACGCGCGAGCTATGTTCGAGCGGATAATTGACACTGCTCGGGTGGCATGCAGTATTGATGGTGAGCAGTGTTGGCAATATTCCAATAGTTTGGGCTTGTTCCTGTGCCTGAATTCCACAATTTACATACTTCGAGGCAGAATTCCAGATTTCCCGCACACCATCTGGATACTTGGAGGTCTTTCACAGTTTGTTTTGATCGACATTTTCTGCCGCGTACGATTAATTTGTGGAATCAATTACCATCGGAAACATTTCAGGAAAAATATGACCTGGCGTCCTTAAAAAAGAGAGCGTATTCTTATATTAAGGGCCGGCAACGCTTCCCTGTGACCTGTTGCAAATGTCCATGGGCGGCGGTGACACTTTCCATCAGGTGAACCGCATGCTCGTTTGCCTCCCTATGTTATAAAAAAACTCACCTTTATCAAACACCAGCATATTGCTTTTCAGCACATCCTGAGTGTTCACAACCATTTGCCTGAAGGAAGCTGCCTCCCGGAGTTGATATATACACTTCTCACATATAAGCCACTTGTAGTTTGAGCATACATCCTCTTTGATAATCTACAACAATGATTCATAAGATAAGAGCGTCGGTGGCTCAGTGGTGTGGACTGTCGCCTTCCTACCGGGAGGGCTGAGGTTCAAATCCCGACACGTACCAATGTATTTTCGAATTTTCGAAAAATATATGTACGTTATCCGACGCTCTTACGGTGAAGGAAAACATCGTGAGGAAACCTTCATGCACGCCTGCGAAGAGTTTCGAAGGTTGTGTGTGAAGTCGTCCAATCCGCACTGGTCCCGCGTGGACGACTAAGGCCTAATCACCCTATACGGGTAGGCTCGTGCCCTCGGTGGGACGTTTAATGAGCTGATGATGATGAACAATGATATTCTGTATATATAAAGGTAGATACCAAAACTGTATATACAAAACGAACCGCCGAATAGAGTACAGTTTTGTCTCTTTTGTTTAGGTAAATGTGTTCGAAATTCGAAATATGTGTATGTGTCTGTCACTGCATTGGGAACACTTTTTTCAATTGTTTTGTGAGCATATCTCAAATCCATACTTTTTTACATCATTGATGTACAAGTAAAAATTATTATAATTATACAATGTGATAACCTTTGTGCAGAGCGTGCCTGGAGGAGGTGAGAACAGTAGCGCATATACTCCTTAGGTGTACACACAAAGCTTTGATCCACAAGGAAACTATTGGTGGGCCATTCAAGTATTATTTATTTATTTAAAATCTTTATTGCACATAAAATACAAATACAGTACAAAAGCGAACTCAATGCCGAATAACATTCTCTACCAGTTAACCTAAGGTCATGCAGAAAGAAATATAAATGGTGCGGTTAAAAAGAAAGGACCAAAATAATTTATTAAAAAATATATATATACAATTAAGAAACATCTGTGATAAATAAATACATAATTCCTAGGCTACATATACCTAAATAGACAATACACAAATATTCGTATATATAATATATACGTACATACAAAACACATACTTATATGATATAATAGAGAAAATAATGCAATACGAAAGACTACACTAATATGGCAAAGAATGGAAAGCAGTAAAAAACCCTACGTATTTCCTTCTAGAAATAAAAGTTTAACTTTTTTCTTAAAGGAAAACTTAGAAGAAGGAGACAATTTAACCTTTAAAGGTAGTCCATTCCAAAGCCGAGTGACCTGAATTGTAAAGGATTTAGACAGAAAGTCAGTGTGGCACTATGAGGGGGTGGAAGGTCTTGATGATGATTACATCATTAGCAATTAACTTTTTTACATTAATGGCAAAATTAACTTTGTCTATGCATGAAAACGAAACGCATTTCTGGGGATTTCCGCAACTAAATCCACCTAAAAATGGGAAAAACACATTTATAATTTTAAAATGTTTAAATAAGCATAGGGGGAGGGGGTAAGAGCTATGCTTACTTTTGCTGACAAGGGGGAAGGGGGGATAAATAATTGTAATAAATCTGCTTACGTAATACTTGAACAGCCCCTGGTTCACATAACACTTGTGGACGCCCAAAAAAGACCGGAATATATGAAAACATGAATAAATTCAATGTTTCTTTTACTATGTTAGCATGCGTTAGGCAAGCGTAACTTGGTTATACACCTTTAAAATAATAATTTTAGTAAGTGTTATTTATATGTTATATATTGTGAATGACAGTGGATGAAGAAATGTTTTAATATGATAAGTTATAATATGGTATTGCTTATTAGTACGACTTACATGCACATTGAAAATGTTTTTCAGCATACACTCGTATACTTCTATCTGTCCTGATTCATGGCATTCCAAATAAATATCCTTAGAACCGATGCCATTTAAGCAGCAACAACAAGCTTCGAAATTAATACGATACTGATAACTTGTGGCTGCAGATTCCATTTGTAACAGCGCTTAAGTATCTATCTTTATATAAAATACAAATTTAATTGAGGTTTTATTCAGAAAAAGGCAAATTTATTAGATAAACTAATTCAAATTGTGCTCAACATTTCTTTTTTATTTGATTGACAATTGACGGCTGTCAAATCTTTTTTGTCATTGTTCCGAGTTTCAAACAATCCTATGATGCGTTTTATTTCTGCATGTATAAAATAGTTACCTACAATGTGATACCTTCTTGCATAAAACATTTTCTTTCAAATCCATTTTGCTTAGTAATTAAAAATGTTTACTTTCTCTGTCTTCAACCGATTGCAGTCCACTGCTGGACATAGGTCTCCCCCATTTTGTGCCAGATATCCCGGTCCATCCAGCCTCCATCAGCTAACTTTCGCAAGTCGTCGGTCCATCAAGCCGGAGGGCGTCCTACGTTACACTTGCCGAGACGCGGCCTCCACTCCGAAACTCGTCTGCTCCAACGGCCATCGGTTCTACAACATACGTGACCAGCCCACTGCCACTTCCCACTGGGACAAATCTATCAAACCATATATTCACTTGTAATCTATGTAGACCCCGTTCAACGGGGATTTTGTTAAGATATTTTGCCAATGCCAGATATTATACCAGTTTGGCTCGGCTTTCCTAGTCCATCCTCCACCTTTCGCAAGTCGTCGGTATTTGGCCGAAGGGTCTCCTACGCTACTTACGACGTCCTCGAGAGATAATATTTTTCAGTTATTGGTTTTTAAAGTAAGATTGTCACAGTGTTCATTAATGGGCTTCAACAACCTTATCCTTTTGCACGTCCCCATACAACAGCACAATGACAAACTAAATGCAATGCAAACTTAGGCATTCTCCCTACCTGTTTATCTTCAGGTCATGCAGAAAAAAATTAATGCGGTAAATGATAAAAAGAAATTTCGAAAGCATATTTTTAAGTAATGTGGGTACTTTTACGCCCTCCATGCTGAGGCCCTTACGACGTCTCTCTTTAACCAGGGGCAGTCCATAGTTCTCCCCAATTTAGCGCCTGATATGCCGGTCCTCTGCATTCCTCATACAGACTCAACCAGCGACCTTTTGCAAGTCGTCGATCGATCGAGCCGGAGGGCGTCTTACGCTACGCTTTACTTACGACGTACTCAAAATAATAATCACCATCAGCCATTAAACGTCCCCACCCAGGGGCACGAGCCTACCCGTATAGGGTATGTATATAGGCCTCAGTCGTCCACGCGGGCCCTTTGCCGATTGGCCGACTTCACGCACAACTTTAAATTTCTTCGTAGGCCTACGCAGGTTTCCTCACGATATTTTCCTTCACCGTAATAGCGTCGGGTAAACGTACATATAATTTCGAAAATTTGAAAAGTCACAGGTACGTGGCGGGATTTGAACCTGCGCTCTCCAGATCGGAAGGCAAAAGTTCACACCAATGAGCCACCGATTAGTTTATACACATAGATACTTAGTACTTAGGATTATCAGAGGCTATTAATTGTTTTCCTTATCTCATTCATAAAACTTGCTCTATGTCCAATTCCCTCAGACTAAGGAAACATAAGTTTATGGTTCAGTGCCAATTCCCAACTCAATCTCTAATCCTACCCTTTCATTGTTTGATTTAATAATATTTAGTTTTTTTTTACCTATGAACTTCAAAAAAGGGGTTATTGATTGATTAATTTGATCATACATACGCATTTTTTTATTATTGTTCACGGATATCGTCGCCGTTTATGAACTGGTTTTGATAAATCTTTTTTTGCTTGAAAGAGAGTTCTTTAGAGGTGGTCCCATTTTAAGGAAGTTAGGGTCTGATGATGGAGACCAGAGAAATCGAGATACTTTTTTTATGTTTGTTCGCGGATGCCTCCGTCATTTCTGAGCCGATTTTGATGATACTTTTTTTGTTGGAAAGAGGATACTTCAAAGGTGGTTTCATGATAGGTTTTGATGAAGGGAAACCAGAGAAATCAAACAAACTCTTCAGCTTTATAGGTAATTGTCATGTCTTTGACTGCAAAATTTACCCAGACGGCTAAAAATTGCAGTCAACGACATGGCTTAACGTTCTTCAGCAATTTAATTGAATGCCGCAGTAAACGAACGGCCTAGGCGTCCAATTATGTATATCTATAGGTAACTTATATGCTAAGTATTTTATACGGTGTACTTATTCATATATTAACAATAAAGTAACTTGATGCACAGTCTCACTCAAAAGTGTCCGCGGCAAGTCTTCCCATCACAGTTGAGCAGAATTTTCATTCATAATCGCGTCGCTCGCTACATGTCCTTGTGACATAGTAGTATGCTCGTGCTTTTGATTAAGGTCAACATTATAATGAATAATTGTTATGTCATAAATATAACATTAAGTCGACCCATAGGTCAAGCGACTCGGTAATTTTTGGTTGATATTTCTTCGTGATTGTGTATCTAACTTGTTTATTGTTTATCAAGGGAAATATATAGTAAACATATATATTGTAAACAAAATAAACAACCTTTAATTATGGATATGAATTTTATTCTTCACTTATGTTACAACTCGCAGGATGAATGAATTATTTTTAATAATTCTACGTGGAATCAGCTTGTAGTTTCAGTTTAGCCGGTTTTAACTGAAAATAAAAATTAAGGTCACTTACCAATAGAAACAATAAAAGGTGCGTTAGTTTAAATATAGGTATAAGAAAAATAATAGTATCTATGAAAATTAAAAAAAAACAAGATGCCACTAGCAGTGGGCTAGTCACGTAGTAGCAGAACCGATGGCCGTTAGAGCAGACGAGTCCTTGAATGGAGACCGCGTCTTGACAAGCGTAGCGTAGGACGCCCAGACATGACAAAAGCAGAGGATTGGGATATCTGACCTTTTTATCTTACTAAGTGTACAGGACGGTCAGGACGCTGACCTGATGGTAAGTGATCCTGACCATGACAGAGCGGCATTGATTGAGACCAACAACTGATAAACAGTTATTATTCTCCATCAACGCTGCACTGCGCCCGACACATGAGACAAGAAATATTAGGTATCTTATACCCGGTAATTTTTACTAGCTGCAGTGTCCTCATCCCGAAACACATCATCATCAGCTCATTAAACGTACCCACGGAGGGGCACGAGCCTACCCGTGCCGCGTGTATAGGCCTTAGTCGTCCACGCAGGCCCAGTGCGGATTGGCCGACTTCACGCACAACCTTTGAATCTCTTCCCAGGCGTGCACGCGTTTCCTGGTGTTTTCCTTCGCCGTAAAGCGTCGGATAACGTACATATAATTTAGAAAATTAGAAATGGCAATAATACGTGGCGGGATTTGAACCTGAGTCCTCCCGATCGGAAAGCAACACTCCACACCACTGAGCCACCGACGCTCAAGAGGCTCCCGAAACACACAAGTCCAAAACACTCCTGTTTCAAGGGACGATATCTAGCACTGCGGTGGTACCTACCTAGACAACTCAGTACCAAGTCTACCACCTACTGACCTAGGTTGAAGCGAGCCGAAAAACCGTCTCTATACTTACTGCACTTATTTGGCACGACACATTTCTCTTGATTATAGTCATATTTGAAGCCAGGCTTGCACCTGCAACCCACTAATCTATCGCAGGTTGTTGGGCAGGCGAGGCGTCCTGTGGGGGTGTTTCGCACCCCTGGCCGCAGAAGTCGGGCAGGCATCCCGGCATCGTATTTTCATCCAGACTGCATACGCCTAGAACAACGCGAATTCTCGTCACAATGCTAGTTTTCTTACTACATCGAAACGGCTTGACCGATTTTATGAATTTCACACTTATAAATGTGGAAGCGCTATTTGGAGCGTATGTTTGT
>PQWD01014004.1:0-37469 GCA_019425675.1 Leucinodes orbonalis | reverse complement strand
AGTGAACACACGAGATCGTTCGTAATAATGTCACGTTCTGTTAACAGGGGAAGAGTCTAAGCGTCAGAGCTTAGACAATCGTCCTAGCGAGAATCGGGACAACAGTCATCATACGGAAGCAACTCTAGAGGATACGACCGTGGTGGTCGCCGCGACGAGCGCGAGCGTGACCGCGACCGTGACTACGATCGCGGCTACGGATCGCGATACGAGCGCAGGGACCGCGGCGGTAATGTCTTACACTTTGTATTTACATATTTATTACAATAACATAATTTAATTTCATTATAATATGTATGTATTTACAAAAAAAAACATAAGTATGTTTATCCATTGTTTAGTGCCCATAATACAGGCTTCACGCTTAATTTGGGGCTAGATGGCTCTGTGTGAATGTCAGTGGATATTTATTTATTATTTTATAGGTGGAAGACTATATTGGGTCGTCTAGGTGCCACCGCAGTGTCAGATAAGCTAACAATAAATTATAAGGACTTTTTGAATAGTCGCAAGGTCGTTCAACGGGCTAAGGAGTGGGCTGGGAAAAGCAAGTACTAGATAATTATCTAGTCTCATATCCGATGTCCATTACTTTGTATTCACATTGTTATAACAATGTTTTTAAACATTCTCATCATTCTATCTCACATCATCACACAGCTGCTCATAGATATATCGGTCTGCTTTTCTCATCCAACCTTCACCAGCGACCTCTCGCTATGCGTCGGTCCATCCTGAGGTCGTACTGTCAGGCATCACATGTATCACTGAGAGACCCATCGAGCTCACGCACTCAAAAAAATAATAATTAAGCAATAAACCAACATAGAATTGTAAGGGCATTTTAAATACTTTAGAGGTTGTTTTCAAATTTTTATTTGAGATTCGAATATTACGAGTGTGATGCTTATTCACTTGTTGTGATTACCAGTAATATCGCAGGCTGATCACATGATTGCCTAAAAAGAAATTGAATCATTACTACAAATGGCACGTTAAACCATTGTTGCCCGAAGGCGGATGTTTATTCATCCGTCCCAAATACCTGAAATGTGGTTTTATAAATTAACCCTTAAAACGCCACTAGCCATTTGTCGGTTTCGATCCTGCTAATAGAGATGGGCTTATTTTTAATCAATTAGACTAACTACTTGATACGACAAGTATAGGTTAAAGTATACATTTTCCACATATTCTTGAAACGTTTTTATCGACTTAGAAAAATATAAATGTACTATTCATATCATACATTATAGCCAGGCGATTCCTGCAAATCTCAACGTGAGTTAATTCTAACTGTCCAACATTTCGTGTCATAAACGGTCTCAAAGATGTTGCATTGTTATATTGCATGCCTCCTTTAAATATATTATAAACAATATGAACATATTTTACGCCGCAGTGATACGCAGTAATCTAAATATAAATACACAATGTTGAAATTACACAATATCCTTTGCAAGATCGAATGTTTTACTTGAGCTACGATAATTTGATTCATCGTTAACAAAAAACCTACGAAAAGAAATACAAGTATTTACCTATGATAGGTGAAGGTATGATAGGTACCTACTTCATAAATTATTCAGTAGAAAAATATTTGCTAGTTGCTGGTTTATTTAGTATTACTTTTTGAAATATTTGTCGAGGACAATGTCGCTGTAGTCTAGTAACCTAAGTTTTGTGAGTATTTTGTGGCCTGTTATGTTTTTTATTGTACTGGGGCTTACCCCGCAATATCTAAACAGTATTACAATTGTATTACTTCGTCTTTTCTGGTATAAAAATGATGACGTATCAATATTGGAATACTATTTTAAGAGTTGGCCGTAACCCCCCTGGTCTTATAAGCTTGATATTGTAGATCGATGTTAAATTCAACGTAGTTATTTGAGATTCATTCATGATTTCTTGACACTACTATGTTCTAAATATAGACTGTGCTGACCTTAATACGTGTGGCCAAGTAGAGTGCGAGAAAAAAATGCACACCTGGTAAATTAATTGTGGCTTAACTTTTATGCCTATAAGTCATTACCTAAGTTATAATTTATAAATGATTGTACATATGTCATATAAACGGAAAAACATTCTTCAAGAAACGGTATACTGAATAAAGTACAAGAACTCTAAGAAGACATGTCTTCTAGAGTTCAGTCTACTATAAAAATTGTATTCATATTTAATAAACATCACTCTTATGCAATTATTAAGGTATATTATGTAAGATCAATATTTGCAGTCAAAAAAATCACATAAAACCAATATGTGTGGTCTATGAAAAAGCCTATGAAAAGTATATTTATAGTCAAAAAATTAATATTTTATGACTATAAATATACTGATTTGAAATTCAAACAGTAAATTTGTATTCAACATCCGGTGTATGAATAATATGCTAACTAGCTGTTTACTCCACCATTTGAGAGCACTCGAAATGGTATACTGTACAGCATACAAGACAGAGCGTCGGTGGCTCAGTGGTGTGGACTGTCGCCTTCCTACCGGTAGGGCTGAGGTTCAAATCCCGACACGTACCAATGTATTTTCGAATTTTCGAAAAATATATGTACGTTATCCGACGCTCTTACGGTGAAGGAAAACATCGTGAGGAAACCTTCATGCACGCCTGCGAAGAGATTTGAAGGTTGTGTGTGAAGTCGTCCAATCCGCACTGGGCCCGCGTGGACGACTGAGACCTAATCACCCTATACGGGTAGGCTCGTGCCCTGGGTGGGACGTTTAATGAGCTGATGATGATACAAGACTGTAAAAGCTACTTATTTCGTGAATCATTCTGATTAAACAATGTGTTATATTTGATATACCTTAACTTTAAGGGCATATTGTATGAATAATCATTGTGTAAAATGTCTAAAGAACATGTGTTACTAATTTCATATACCACACAATATGCACTTTAAATCTTCAGAACTCAATGGCTATCTTGATTATGATTATGAAATATACACTACTAAAGAAATACCTCTATATCCTCTCCCTACCATAACTTTTACATCTGACAAAGTATTCATATAATATATTATTGATGTGAATCTGACTGTTTTGAATGAAGAACTCTTATTATCTCTTATTGACAAGCCTAACTTTTTATACCTCGACTCTTAAAATAGTTTATTCTTTTTATACCTTGATGTGAATCTGTGTACCTACTGTTTTGAATACAGCAAGCACTCTTTAACCGACTTCAATAAAGGACACGGTTTTCATTACAGTATTTGTTACATTCTGGTGAAGGTTTAAGTGCTTTAATTTGATTATTAATATATCTTATTGATTAGCTTAACTCTCTGTACCGCCACTCGGTATTATTTTATTAACTATGAGGCTGAAACTAGCAGAAAATTGTAGTAGAAGACACTATGGCCAGTAATAAAAAAGACTTGATACCAATAAAGCCTTATATTCATTTATATTTTTTACTGCAATGTAAAAATATTTTTGAATATGTTCTATTGAAAACCAAAACCAAGTCCTAATTTATCCCTGTCAATCGTGCTTTGTCTGCCAGTTTGAGCGTCATGTATTAACTAACGCCCCACCTGGCCATCAGGTCGTGATTCAGGCAACCAGAATGGCGAGTCGGAGCGTTGGGGCGGCGAGCCGGAGCGCAACGACCGGTGGTCGGAGCGCGGCGGCGACAGGCCGGCGGGGCGGGCGCCCTCGCGCGACATCCGCCGCGACGACGACTACGCCGAGCCGCCGCAGCCGGGCAACGACCGGTGGAAGGAGCCGACGCCGAGGCCCGACGACCGCGGCGGGAACACGCGCTGGGCGTCCGACGATGTGCGCCGCACCACATCCCGCCGGGACGAGGTTAGACCACCTGACCCTGTTGGTATACTATATAGTCTTAGTTGACGACACATTTGGTGTAACGGTTAAAGAACAAACATTTGTGTGCGTGAACATGTCTGTTTGTATTGGTCTGGGTGTTTCTATGTATAATATATACGTATTTACAAAAAAAGTATATGAGTATGTTTATCTGTTGTTTAGCACCCATCTTACAGGCTAATGCTTAATTGGGGCTAGATGGTGCTGTGTGTATGTCAATGGATATTTATTGAATTTATTTATTATTTAGTTTTATACCAGCAATAGGTCAACAATAAATTTACTAGATGCGCAATCTCACCGAAAGTGTCCGCGGTAAAATTATGCCCATCGCGTCAGTTGAGCAGAAATTTCATTCATATTCTCGTAGTTCGCTACATGTCATAGTGACATAGTAGTATGCTCGTGCTTTTGGGTACAAAATTTAAAAGGTTACAAAAGTACCCTTTTAATGACGCGTTAAGGTTAAAATTTCAATGAATAATTTTATGTCATAAATATGACAATAAGTCAACGTATATGTCAATCCCAATTTGACGCCCTTAGGCTTGTTACTTAAACTTAAAGCTTCTGTGTTTACCATTTGTCTGTAGAAGTTCAGATTGACATCGTTTTTACCAATAAATTGGTGTTTGTTACAGAATGACTGGACGATCCCGTTATCTCGCGACGAGCGGCAGGAGTTGGAGCTGTTTGGCACTGGCAACACGGGCATCAACTTCTCCAAATACGAGGATATACCGGTTGAGGCCAGCGGCGACCGCGTACCGGACTTTATTACCAGCGTGAGTTTTCCTTTTATTTCATAAGAGATCCGAGCAGATAGTTCACTGTATATGTACTGATAAGATAGTGTACTGTTAAGTGGACTATGGACAACCGCAACGCAAAACGTTTTTAACGACGGTTTTTTGTGAGTCTATGGTATCATTCTGTTCGAACCGGCCCATTCGTGCAAAAGCATGGCTCTCCCCACACTCAAGTGCTTATACTATTACTTATTCTTCTTCTAAGGGCCCATAAATGCGTCTCCAGGGAATTGCAATCAAACACTTTTATGTGCATTTGTGTAATTGGAAAACGTTTGAATATTGTACCAGATTTGGGGTGTAATTAAATACTGTTTTTTATCAATTAAGCTGGCTATAATTTTTCAAGCTTGGCAATGTTTTAACGGTCGAATTGATAATTCATGTATGGGGGATATAATCTTAACTCATTAAAGTAGATTTCCTATCGTTACACTTATATCGGCGTTGGTAAAGTTCACTCGCCTTTTATCAACATCCTATGATATATGAATGCGAAACTTGGCCATACATTATTGCTGTCTGACACGCCAAAGGTCAAGCACTTTTATCATTATAGACATTTTGAAATTATTTCTAGTGCGATATAATCAATTTAAAAATATAAAATATCCTATAAATCAACGATATTTAAAGTAATTTCTTTATGCTTGAGTATGTTTACTTTTAAAATAAAATCTGAATCTAATTTAGTCATAATACCAGTATATTATATTTTACACAAAATTGAATGCAGACTGAAATTTACTATGAAAGTCATCTATTCAGACATCTGTATATTTGATCGCACCAAAGAAAAGTTACAATTTCATCTAAAGATAATCACGAATGTCTGGAGTTTCCCGCTTTAAATATCACATATACAGTGATTTTCGCATCGTACTTCGCATGATACTGCAAATTGCTTTGTCATTATAGGAAAAATGTCCGCAAAATACAACAGTTCCGTTTCCGCGTACTTTATAGTTGATCGATAAAAGTGGTAATCAGTGAAATAACCAGTGTTACAGCTTAAAGCCATAAAACTGCTTAAAATACAATTAATTTATTCCTTTATATTTTATATCTCTTTCGTGATCAATAAAGATTTAAATACCCAAATAGATCAAATATCTATGTATCTAAATACCCATCTGGTGTAATGGTTGCGACGTCGACTACTACACTAGGAGCTCTGGGTTCGTTCCCCAGGCAGTACAAACATTTATGTGCTTTGTTTTTGTCTAGGAGTTCTATGTATAATAAGTATCTATCTACAAAAAAAAATAATATATAAGTATGTTTATCCATTGTTTACCCATATTACAGGCTAAATGCTTAGTTTGGGCCTAGATGACGCTGTGTGATGTCTGTGGATATTTATTATTCATCATCATCAGCTCATTGATCATCCCCACCGAGGCTCACGAGCCTACCCGAGTGTTTAAGCCTTAGTCGTCGACGCGTTCCCAGTGCTCTTCGCAGGCGTGCGCAGGTATCCTCACGATGTTTTCCTTCACCGTAAGAGCGTCGGATAACGTACATATAATTTCGAAAATTCGAAATACACATTGGCACGTCGCGGGATTGAACCTCAGCCCTCCCTAGGAGGGCAACAGTGCGCACCATTGAGCACCGACGCTATTTATTGTTGATTCTTTGTTTCTAGTTCGAGGATGTTAACCTGACGGAAATAATGCGGTCGAACATAGCCCTGGCGCGGTACGACAAGCCGACGCCGGTGCAAAAGTACGCGATCCCGATCGTGTTGTCGCACAGGGACGTGATGGCGTGCGCGCAGACCGGTTCCGGCAAGACGGCCGCCTTCCTCGTGCCCATACTCAATCAGATGTATGAGGCGGGCCCCGTCAAGAATGTGGGGTGAGTTGCTTGTTACACAATTGCTATTTCTCACCTAACATTAACGCCAAAATTACCGGTTATAACAGACCTAAAATCTGTTATCTCTGGTGTCAGCGCAGTACGGCATTGACAGAGAATAATAACGTCTATCAGTTGTTGGTCTCCTTCAATGCCGGTCTGTCACGATCAGACGTATCACTTACCATAAGGTGAGCGTCTCGACCGTCCTGTACACTTTAAATGAAAAAAAATTTACAACATGGCGCTTTATGAATGTCAGAGAATACTTCTCTTCTCCAATATTTTTTATTGTGGTCGAAAATATCGATCCTAATAATTAATTTAATTTCTTTACTAACATACGCAACATACTTATTTATATATTTTTCTTTACAGGCCATATGTGAGACGTAAACAGTACCCTCTGGCTTAGTGCTAGCTCCAACTCGTGAGCTCGCCACTCAGATTTTCGATGAGCTAGAAAGTTCGCCTATCGATCGCGCGTGCGCCCTGTGTCGTGTAAGTAATAATTACATTTCAATACTTTAGATTTAGTTAAGTCATCTGGCTGGAGTGTGTCCTATCCTAGGCTTGCCGAGAGTGGTCTCCACTCGGATATTAAGTAGACTTCAATTGGTATCCTGGGTGGGTAAATTATTGTTGTAATATAAATTAAATACTGTTATGTATAAATTTTGATTTATGACCCAAGTGGTGTAATGGTGGGACATTGGCTACTACACCACGGGTTCCACGTTCAATCCCTGTAAAGTTCAAACTTGTGTGCATGACATCTTCATCATCTGTTTATATTGTATTCTTTGTTTAGAGTTAGACCCAATATTACAATTACCTAGCTTAACCCATTGAACGCCAGAACACAGGAGAAAGTCTATTCTTTCATTTATAAGTGTATCTGGCGTATACAAGTAAAGTTGGGACTAGATGGCACTGTTTAAATATCGATCTTCATTTAATTTTATTGAAAATTTTATACAACAGGTACGGCGGTTCCCCCATAGTGGATCAGCTTCGCGAACTAGAACGAGGTTGCCACCTGCTAGTGGCCACACCCGGTCGTCTGGTGGACATGTTGGCCCGAGGCCGAGTGGCCCTCGATCACTGTCGCCATCTGGTGCTCGACGAGGCCGACCGCATGTTGGACATGGGTTTCGAACCACAAATACGCAAGATCGTCGAGAGTCACACCATGCCCAAGACCGGCGATCGGCAGACGCTCATGTTCTCCGCAACCTTCCCCAAACAGATACAAGTGTTGGCGCAAGACTTTTTGCACAACTATGTTTTCTTGGCGGTGGGCCGTGTGGGGTCTACTTCAGAGAATATCACCCAGAAGGTTGGTTGACATTTTAAAATAGGCGTAAATTACCTGTAGATTTGAATCTCTTCAGGCATTTACATTTTTACCACCAAAGAAGGAAAGAATCATTTGTTCGACATAACAAAAACCAACATTATAAACACATAAACGCCAAACATGATAAATGAAAGATATCGTAACATGGTTAGTTAAATGATAAAAATTTTCAAATTAAAATAAAAATGTTATCTAAAAAAGACACATTAAAGTATCAAACAATCAATTCTCCATTCCACTGGATTCCTTGTGGTCAAATGATTAAAAATACAGAGATTCTTGTTTGATCATCAGTCATTCAATTCAATTGTGATGTTTTTAAATAGGGCTATACACACGTAAATATGTAAGATACTCCTTATATTGATAAAACATCACTAATATTTTCACATATAGGCACATCTGTATTCATTTTCTAATTTCGAATAATCTTGTCGATTATAAATAATACCTTTGGAATTTTGGAAATTTTTCCTAAACAACCATGAATTATTGTTTCTAGGTTGTCTGGGTGGAAGAAATTGATAAGCGTTCCTTCCTGTTGGATCTACTGAATGCTTCGAACTTGCTCCAACGTTCGCGTCCTGAAGAGGACCAGTTGATTCTCGTCTTCGTCGAGACTAAAAAAGGTAATTTATATGTTTTATTTTGAATTATTATTATTCTAGTATATCTGGTGCGAAGTGAGGGAGTACTATGTTCAGCAGCGGATTTGCGATAGGTTGCCAAGAAAAATTACAGCTATATTATGTTGTATATTATAAACTAAGACTGAAACATTTGGGTTACTTGGTAGTAAATGTAGCATTTTGTAAAATAGAAAAACAACAGTGTAGAGACTGTATTACTTACTGCGAATGTCTGACAATAATAATTTACCTTAAAAAATATATTTCTACCGATCATTAACCAATCAGTGCAAAGACAATAAATAAAAATCGAACTTCGTCATTAATTTATTATGATTCAATTATGGAATGGAATATTAACTTTATTTATGACTAGGTGCGGACCAGCTGGAAGAGTACCTAGACACACAGGGCTACCCAGTGACGTCGATCCACGGCGACCGTACACAGCGCGAACGTGAAGAGGCGTTGCGTCGCTTCCGCACCGGACAGACTCCCATACTTGTGGCCACTGCCGTCGCCGCTAGAGGTCACTACTTTATTTATTTATTTTGTCCGGAATAACAAACAGCTCACAATGAATACTTAATACATTTGTGTTGTTTTATTGTGAAGCCCACACTATTATCCTCAGGTTATTAAATAGTGGTACTCAATGCATTGTTAACGGGTAATGTAATTTTTATTTTATGGGCATATTAGGTATTGAAAAAATGTTAACAGTAGGTATTTGACATCTAAAGATAAAAAGAATTACTGCTTTATCCATACTTATATTATTGTGAAAGTGTGTTTGTCTCTGTTGGTTTGTCCGTTTTTCACGGCAAAACAGAGCGACGAATTCGCGTGATTTTTTAGGTAGATATAGTTGAAGTGATGCTAAGTGACATTGGCTATCTTCAGACGGCTTCTAATCTGGGGGTACTGGGCTCAAATCACATACAATCAAAGTCACTTGTGCTTTTTTCCAGTTTTGTTAGGACATGGCAGGCTGAATCACTTGATTGTCCGACAAAAATGATTCTGCATTTCGGATGGCACATTAGGCCTTCAGTGCAAACTACTATCTTAGTATGGTAGTAATTAACACCCACTATCTGCTAGGGATCGATCCACGTGAAAATCATGAAGAGAGGCCATTCAGCAGTAGACATATTAGGCTTTTAATGATGATGATGAATCCGCATTGGCCCAGCGTCGTAAGTCGTAACGCCTCCCTTCCCTGCAGTTGTATGTCATAGGCTGATGAAAATAATTAAATAAACCGTCACAATCATCATCAGCTCACTATAACATCCCCACCTAGGGTATCAAGCCTATTCTCTCTCTATAGAGGTTCTCAAGTAACATAAAATTATATTTAAGTCCTAAATCGTCCATGCGGGCCCAGACTTCGGATTGGCCAATTTCACGCTCAATCTTTGAATTTATTAGTAGGCGTGCGCAGGTTTCCTCACAATGTTTTACTGTACCGTAAAAGTGTCGGATAAACGTTCATATAATTTCGAAAATTCGAATATACAGTACGTGAGCCTCCAGATCGGAAGGCAACAATTCACACCAATAACCACCAGCTCAAAAACAGTACCTACAATCAAACTGTAAACCAACAGGGCTGGATATCCCCCACGTGCGGCACGTGATCAACTTCGACCTGCCGTCCGATGTCGAGGAGTACGTGCACCGTATCGGTCGTACGGGCCGTATGGGCAACCTCGGTGTGGCCACTTCGTTCTTCAACGATACGAACCGCGGTCTCGCCCGCGACCTTGTCGAGCTGCTGGTTGAGGCCAAGCAGGATGTGCCTAAGTGAGTATGTTTATGTTTGGGCAGGGCTGTGGTTAAATCATTCGAAGTAATAAGGATTTGTTTTAGATATTGACCTATTACAACAAAGAGTTGTACACGCACTGACGACAATAATATGTACATAGTATGTACCTTTAACTGTAGTAATTAATGATCTTCTTACAAGTGTTACATGGTTCATCAGCATAGTTTCAACTACAGGACGCGCAAAAGTTCCGCTGTCGTAAAATAAGTTTATAGTTAACTAAATGATTATATGTTATAGTTATGCCATATATATTCCAATTTCCCCTCATTTAATAGAAAAAGAGAATCCTAGTTCAGCAGTGGTATTGGCTTAAAGAAAAAATCCCGCATTTTTTTAGGTTTTATTTAGACTACGACACTCAGTGCACGGCACGAAGCATGACAGGCATTTTGCCTGTGACGTCAGTCCTATCCTCTTTGGCAGTGATTTAACGACATGAATTATTTTTTCACAGCTGGCTGACAAGCACGGCTGCCGACGGTCGCCTGGGTGGTGGCGGCCGACGAGCTGGCAGCCGCTCTGGCGGCGGTCGCTTTGGTGGAGGCAGCGGGTTCGGTGCCCGGGACTTCCGTACACAGCCGCGACAGCCTCCGCGATCTGCTGGACCCTCTTCTATTGGATCAGGTCATTACATTATTTTTATGATACCAAGTGTGCAGAATTGTCAGGACGCTCACCTGATTGTAAGCGAGACACCTGACCGTGGAGAGCAACATTGAGATCAACAACTGATAAACAGTTATTATTCTCCATCGATGCCGCACTGTGCTCGAAACCAGAGACAACAGATGTAAGGTCTCTTTAACCCGGTAATTTTACTAGCTACAGTGCCCTCATCCCGAAACACAAGTGCTAAACATTCTGTTTTACGGGATGATATTTAGCACTGCGGTGTTGCCCACCAAGATGACTCACTACTAAGTCTAAATTTTGACATTAATGCGTCACTCAAATGTTTGCGGCGGACACTTGAGTGAGATTGTGCATCTGGTAAATTTTATATAAGACTACGTTATTGTTTAAAGTGTATGTAACAGTTTGTTTCCTAGCTTCCAAGACGCAACCTTCATAAACTTGTAAGAATAGACTTTGTCCACGGTACATTAGGGGTTGTCCATTAATCACGTGAGGCTCGAAAGGGGGGGAGGGGTTTTTATAAAAAATACGAAAATAACACAGGGGGAGGGGGGGGGGGTGTAGTGAGATATCACGTGTATTTACTAGTGTAGACATTTTATCATGGTCCTTAATTTCAGAATAAAATAAAATTATAGTTTATACCTGTATTTAAAGGTTATATTTTGAAAGTCTTAAAATTCTTTGTAGGTATTCAAGATACACGTGATGTTGAGAAGGGAGGGGGGGAGGTAGTCTTAAACCTCACTACGTATCACAAAGGGAGGGGGGGCTTATAAAATGCAAAAAAAGATCACGTGATTAATGGACGGCCCCTTAGGTAAACACAAACATTAAAACACTAATCCGACATTGCAGGTTACGGTTCGTACGGCGGCGGCGGTAATTACGGCGGGTCGTACGGCGGCTCGTACGGAGGCGGCGGCGGTGGCGGCGGCAGCAGCGGCGGTCCCGACTGGTGGGACTCGTAGACGCCGCGTGCCAACTGAGACACCGTCACATACTAACTTAGGTGAACAATCAACTAACTAGATGCACAATTCCACTGAAAAAATGTCCGCGGAAAAATTATACTCATTTTTTTCATGTTGCGAAGTGAACAGGTGGGTTACAGCCATCTCTTGAAACAGTATTATTATAATTATACGTCAGCATTTTTATAACAGAAAAGGTGGAGTAATATTATTGTAATACTGTTTTATGAGACTACAGTAACCCTGGGGGGTTACCGTAGACGGTCAGGATGCTCGCCTGACTATGACAGAGCGGCATTGAAGGAGACAACTGAAAGTTATTATTTTCCATCAATGCCGCACTGCCGTCACCTAACACAACAGATGTTAGGTCTCTTATACCCAGTAATTTCACTAGCTACAGTGCCCTCATCCCGAAATAAAAGTGCATAGCACTCTCATTTGACGGGACGATAACAAGCGCTGCGGTGGTACCTATCTAGATGACTTATTATCGTGTCTACCACCAATTAACCCCATCCGTCAGTTGAGCAAAATTTTTATTCATAATCACGTCGCTCGCTACATATCATAGTGACATTGTAGTATGCTTGTGTCTTTTATTTTGTACCCTTTTAATGACGCCTTAAGGTCAACATTTTAATGAATAATTTTATGTCATAAATGTAACATGTGTAAACAAATGTTTCAAGCGGCTCGTACATTTTTTAGTTGATATTTCTTCGTTTGTGCATCTAGTTAGTTCATTGTTCATCCTAAGCATAGTACCATCCAAACCACGTGCCAACTGAGACGGCGTGAACGATCGATTACCCCAATTTTGCCACCTAAGAGTTTAAAATCAATATCTATGGTTCATTCGGGTACATTAATATCAAAACACTTATGTTGCCACTCAATATTACCTAATAGTTCTATTAAATCATTATTTATTGTTCATGCTGTGACATTGATACTAATATATATAGTCCAGCTGGGTAAAGCCCGATTTGACAGTTTATTTTTCTTTTTATTTGTATTTGGAAATTTGAGTATATAAAGCTGCCTTTTTTGAGCAGCATTTCTGTAAAACGGTAATAATATTCATTCATAAGAAAACTGACAAATCCGTCAATATATGGCAAATCAAGCTTTACCCAGCGGCTTGACTATACCAAATCATTAGTTTGATACTATGGCAACACTACCTAGGCCGAGTTTTTGTAGGACGTAAACAATTCAAGTGCAAATCACATCGTCTTACGAAAAGTGGGTAGTAATATTATTTGTAAGGGATTGTCGGTCGTGGGCGAAAAGCCTAATACACGCCGGCTCACGTGACAACATGTTCATATATCAATGATGCGGCTTGATAGTTTGACAATTATTAACAGAAGCGCAAATAAGGACAACATTATTTAATTACAGTATTGTTATTTTATATTATTATACTCAAATCAAACTAAATTTATGATTGGTTAAAGTAACAATCAATTTATTCAATTACCTGAAATAAACGCCAGTTTTACTAACCCTGTACCCACTGCAGAAGGATATATCCAACAGACAATTGTTATTATTTTTATTGTATTTGGATTCCTGACGATTAGAAGGTTAATCTAAAAGTTCGTAACTACTGTACTAGAAAGAAATCCTTTTTTAGTCTAAAAGTATTGATATTATATTGGTATTCGTCAATAATGTTGCCAATTTTGCGCTATATATTATATGAAATATCTATATCCTAACTAAATTTTTAGGTCAACTATCGGCAAGCATCAATATCATCCTTAACCCAGTGGCGTAACAATACGATAAAAACCCCTATAAAAATAATGGATTATGCGTTTGTTGCATTCTATGATTGTAGTTGTAATATAGAAAACCAACATAACTTGACACATTATATATTAAGCATTTCAAAGTACTTACTGCTGACCACCCATTTTCTTTTTTATCACAGCTATTGTAACAGTCGACATTTCATCAATGCGAACATGAGGCATATTTATTTAAGTCCTTTAATCGTTTTCTATATTAAAAAAAAACACGAAAGTTCATTGTAATCTGAACAAAGATTTAGGCCAAAATCTTAAAATGCAACACACTTATCCATTCTAAAATTACGATAACTGTGCAATAACTAACCTTGTTATGAAGTTTCAAATATTATTTAAAAAAGGGCTTTCACTGTCGGTCATTGTTACGCCACTGACACAAAAATACGCGCGTTTGGTACGAATGCATGCGTTTGTCATGTCACAAAATGCGAAAATTCAATGAGATGATTATCGATCCCAGTTTTCTTTCCGACTAGTGTAATGTAGCGGCCTTCGGGCCTAGTGTAAGTAGCCGTGTCGCCCACGGCGGAGGGGTCTTAGTTTAATTATTTTTCTCATATCGGTTTACCGAGTCGGACTGAAATTGCCCCGTGATTACTGAGTAGTGTTTGTACTAGAGCGGTGCGAGTGAGAAAGTGCGTGCCGATGAATCTCAGGCGCGCTACCCATTACACACATTATGACTATCACGTAACATTTTGTGTCATGTATATGTCGTGACCAGTACGCGTTTTATGATTTTTTTATTTAGTACCGATTATGTGAGTAGTCGATTATTAATATAGAAATATTTTTGATGTCCGATCTGTATCGTGAATTCGTAAATGAATTATGTCATTGTGTATTCTCTATTTTCTGACAGTCTTCATTGCTGACTCACTCCCGACACTGAAATTTTGAAGCATTTACGCACCTAAAATCGATGTAGCTATTGATGGAGTAGTTTTAGAAATTGAAAAGTACCGATACAGTATCATAGTAAATAATTACTAATTTCTTTCTGTAGAAATCCATATTGTAACATCTGTCATCGACGTGGTCTATAATTTGAATGTGAATTTACCAAAAAAAATAAGAAACACGAAATCAGGAGTGTTTTAATTACCGACTTCCTTCCAAAATCCCACATAATCATTTTCTAATGACCACCAGAATGGATTGTCACTATCTAAGTTTAACATCAAAATGATCATACCTACCCTTGGTTTAAAGCATATCATCACTTTTAAGGTGACCCCATTCCAGAATCTTGTTGGCGCCGGCCATTAAACTAAACCAACTAAAACTTAGTAAAATAGCGGCAGGGGTGCCATGCGGAGCTGACTACTCTTACAGTCAAATAGGGGGCAACATGGCTGCTAGTTTTAGTTCATTGGTTCGTCCCACAACATCAACGTTCGTTGATTTACTTAAATACAGATATTGAAATCGAATTCATATTTTAACCTTTCATTGACGGTACTAAATCTCATTATTTTATAAGAATAAATTTCCATGAATCCAGAACAATATATTTTTTTAAAATTCATTCTTTTGTCCCTTGATACTAATAACTGCTGAGATTTCGAGAGGTGCAGCGTCGATTTCACCATCGTTAGCGATCTCGAATCGGATGTCCTCGGTATTAAGCCATTAATTACACTTCCACCCCCGAGCATATAGTTCTCGGGCGGCACGGTGCAGGGGGCGGCAAACCGACTAATGGACCACTCATCATTTACCTTACTTGCCCACGGAATAAATAATAGTTCAAGTGCCGATATTTCATGGCCATAGAAATTCGACCGATACCCGAGCGCGGAATAAGGCATGTTACTCAACCATTACTTTTTCTTTTGCATAGTTCTAAACAGGCTTCCGCAGGAATCGCAGATCACGTCAGCAGGCGCAGGCAGCCGCGATCTGAGGAATGACGCTATATACGAAAACTCGTCGATCTCTATCCAGGGCAGCAGTGTATTATTTCAAAGTTACCTAGTTGTTTCTCTATGTAAATTGATGCCAACTTAGCTGCTTTATAGCTACATCATTTTTATGATGGACAGCTACACTTGAAAAAAAATTAAAGATAAACATTTTAGCACCTTTTCATTACATCAAGCGACCACGTTTTTAAAGAAAATATACAAAATAAATTGGAAATAAAACGCCTTTTTCATCCAGTGTGACTTCGAAAAAGCTGAGGCGAGTAGTCTTATTTCATTATAAAACTTGATTTATTAATATTGATTAAAATCAATACCAATAATTGATGAATTGTAACTTTTTCACGACTTTGCTTTTCTTGCCGAGAATAGGATGGCTCTGAAACAGCTTAAGCGTTATAAGACCCCCCGCGACGACGACCGCAGAGTTTTTGAAAGTAGGGGGCACGCCAGTCCTTCAAACCCTTCAGAAGCTCTTTCATTCCGGAATCGGTGATGGTGCGACGCCAAAGGTGAGGAGCAATGGCGTGGTGGTGCTCTTCTTCAAGAAAGGCGATTTAACTTTTTCCCTCTATTCAATCTATCGCAGTCCACTGTTGGACAATGGTCTCCCCCATTTTACGCCAGATATTTTCCGGTCCTCCGTTTTTCTCATCCAGCCTCTACCAGCGACTTTTCGCAAGTCGTCGGTCGAACGGGCCGGAGGGCATCCTACGCTACGCTTGCCAAGCCGCGAACTCCGCTCCAAAACTTGTCTGCTCCAACGGCTATCGGTTCTGCGACATACGAGTACGTTAACCAATCCCGTAGTCAGTGTCCATGTCTCATCTGCGTATGGTGGTATGGGTAACGTATTTCTCAAAGACTTTTGTCTTTAAGCGTTGCGGAATCGTCGACGTAAAGACCTGATGTAACTTGCCTAATGCCGCCCAGCCTAAGTGAATCCTCCTACTAGCTTCCCTGTCGAAATTGTGCCGGTCAAGTTTTGACCCAAGTAAACGTATTCTTGGACAATCTCGAGAAGGACGCCACCGATGTATACTGGTTGTGACAACTCTATAAAAACGTTTATCAAAAACGCTATGGGTCTATAATTCTTCAAGAGAGTTTTATCACCCTTCTTGAAAAACAAGACGATGCTTCTGGATCATGCCTCCAGTGTAGTTCCCTGGTGGATGACGGCATTAAAAGAGCTCACCTAATGCCCTAAGGATGGGTTGTCCACCGGTGCTTAGGAGTTCTGTCGTAATACCGTCATTCCCCGGGGCCCTTCCACTTCTCAGTTGCTTCAGTTCTGCACTAATTTCGCTAACGTCAACATCCGGGATATCCTACGTACAATGGTGCCTTAGTGGGGCACGTAGATCTTCGCTGTCTTCGTCTGTGGCTGATGAGCGCTTGATGAATACAGTCGTCCATAGAATTTCTCAACCTCTCCCAGGTTCTGTTGGCGTAATGTGAGTAGTTGGCCATCTGCTATCTTAACCTTTACCAGAAAGCTCCTCCCAAGAGGTTTTTGGAAAACTTTGAGCCCCCTGTTCTCCTCAATAAGGTCCGTAATTTACCTTGTATTGAAACAGTAGAAGTCCCTGCGAACGAGTTTTCGTATCGGTTTGGAGAGAGCCTAATATTCCGGCTTTGATAAGTCAAAGTCTAAATTCATTCAAGAAAACGGTTTTTCATCAACATTCCCTCTAACGGTGCCTGACTTGACTACT
The DNA here is from genome assembly GCA_019425675.1 of Leucinodes orbonalis. Lineage (NCBI taxonomy): Eukaryota > Metazoa > Arthropoda > Insecta > Lepidoptera > Crambidae > Leucinodes > Leucinodes orbonalis. The sequence continues at coordinate 20,043 of PQWD01014004.1, read as the reverse complement.
GCTATATCGAATTGTTGAGATGTTTGTACGAGTGCGCTACTTTGTCAGGCCGAGTACATGAAGAGCTTACACAATCGTTGACACCGAGGAGTAAGACAAGGGGATGTAATTCATGTAATATCTCTGAAACTGATCACAGCTGCGTAAAAAGTTGCAGCTTTGTCCAAATGTCAATCAATTACAAGACTTATTATATAAATTAGTGAAATAATATAGGACGATAAAGGTAAAAATAATAAATAGAAGGCGCGGGCCGCATTTCTCAATTTATGCCCCACCCAAAAAAATTGAACATCCGGCGCTGAGGAAAGTAAGCTTGATCCCCATTTCACAACAATTTGAACAAGGACTCCAGTAATAACAATGGAATTCGATCTAGCGTACTACATACAAAAAAGTATTTCTAGACAGCGTGTTCGCGACGCCGTCATTCGATTGAGGGATTTTCGATACATCGGCTTTCCTAAAGGGCGACCACACGGCATTCGAAACTACATATCAGACCCCATCTTAATATAATTTAATTAAGTTAATAATATTATGATTAAGACGCCATATTTGGATCAACCAACACATAAGACAATAGAAAAAATAAGAATTGTAATTTGCAATATAAATTATTGTGAAATTGCCCTTATTACACTATACGCGACAAATACGTTTGCCTTAACGATATTTCGTACTCAATCCTATGTTTTATAGTAAAACTAGGCTTCTTAAAATAAACTTTAGCTCTAAGCCAGGAAGTAAATTTGGGAATACATTTATATGGAAAATGCGACTTGGCTACGCTCTTAATAAAACAAATAAACAATACAAATATCGCATTTTCTAATAAGATTGAAGTATAAGTAGGTTCTTACATTTCTGGTTCAGTAGGAACTGTGAAGAATGATAAGTCCGGGTTTGCGAAATCGTTATTGAGGCACCCGAAAATACTACAATATTTTTTTGCCCTTTTTGAGGTCATGATACTCGTAATAATGGTGAGTGGCCGGCGAGAGTTGACAAATGCGAGCGTAACTCGCGCGAACTCACAGTCACGCGGCACAGCCCGTACTGCCGCCACTAAATTCCGTGATATCTTATACCAGCGTGTGCGTGAAATCGCGTGCAGACACGGCGCGCGGCGCGCACGTACACATTCAAACCGAGAGCGGCACGTTTGTATGAAGATGTTTTACTGTCTGTACTGTCGTTCTAGCGAGTCGTTCCCAACGTCCATGGAGGTTTTCTGCGCTCGCCAATTGCCAGGTGAAGCTGTAAAGGCCATCTGCGGCCAAGGGCAGTAGTCAGTTCGAAAAAAGTCTATGATCTGTTCTTCATTGGTTCCAACACAAGAAAAGATAAAGAAGACCAAGACTTTCCCGGAGCTATGAAACCGAAGTTCACACGCCACAGAGTTACCTATTACTTACTTATAAGGTAATGTGCTAGCACAACTCTTCACCAAAGTTATGTGATGAGTTTCGTTTCTAACAAATCGAAGATTTCACTTTTAATGTAAGATCTTATTGGAATTAGCTCAATAATAATTTGCTTTTAACAACAACGTTTTGACCGAGCAACTTTTATTAATCTGTTTTATTTGATGATATGTTTGTTAATTGGACTACGTACAATGGAATGGAAGTTATATTAATAAGTATGTAAGTCGAAATCTCTTAGTTCTTCACACACACATATCTATCTACCGTAATTAGACACATTTATAGTATCTCTATCGGTACCATATAAAAATTAATCGCAAAATATGTTAGTAAGGAAATAAAAACTCTTAGAACAAATTTTGATAAAATGAATAACGTCAAAAAGCTTATTTACACTTTACTGTTTTGTTAAAGCGACCCGCCCCTGCTTCCCACGACTGTAATGTTGATATTCGTAATAAGCACGCTCTTATTGTACATATAAACCTTCCTCGCATGAATCATATCTATCTATTAAAAAAGCACCAAAATCCGTTGTAGAGTTTTATAGATTTAAGGGGCTAGATGGCGTTGTGTGAATGTCAGTGAATATTTATCTAGGAACCATGATATGATATTTATATTTATTTACATCTAACGCGGAGGTTGTATTTACCAATTCTTACCTATCAAACAACCAAAAATAATCTAATATGGTTCATTTTTTTTGTAAGTGTGTTAGGTATCTACTAACCTATAGGACATGCAAAATATAAGTGAATCATTTTCATGAAAATGACGTGCTTTGTACAGTTTAAAAATTGACAATATATATATTTATTTATATGAAGGGATCGAAATAACACAAACAAAATGAGTGAATGAATTTAAAGAACTCGTCGATTCGTTTTTATAGCCCACATGAACCCACGATCATTCAAAATCTGTGCAACCGGTCTGACGTGCCTATACTAAATTATTTTGAAAATACTATTAATTTTGGATATAGTTAGTTCAACATTTAAAAACGGGCTAGATGGCATGGCATGATTTGGTAGTAACCCGGTCTAACAAAGTCGTAGATTGGGATTGGCACCACACCCAAGATTACTTATTTGCTGATAGGTAGTTCTGCGTGTGTCTTCTTTAACTTGTCTGTTTCCTGTTTCATGTGATAAGTAATTTATTATTTACCTTATTTCTTTTTCTGTTCCATTATGTATCTAATGATATCGATAATAAGCTTATAGAACAAAGTCACAATGAAATAGCTTTAATACTTTAGATTTTTTTTTATTAATATAATTCAAAGTCAAAGTCAAAAACATTTATTTCAAATTAGGCTTACAAAAAGCACTTATAAACGTCAAAAAATATACAAAAATATAATAAAAATCGATTAAAATACTTAATTACATCTACAGACTCATGGTCCGTACTCTTTTTAGTTTAAGATTATTTTGTAATTTAATTATTATAGTATTATGTTAGTGCTCCGCGCATGGGGCAAAAGAATTGGTTAAAGGGGGGAATGGGATAACAGTCAGAATTAAAATATCTAAATATTTACATTAGGTAAAGTAGGGGGGTGAATAATATAAAATAAAGGGAATAAATAACATCATAAATACTCTCTCTCTCTGTTTTATATTTATATAATAATAGTAGCAATAACTCTTACATTATTTAAGTCTTACTCTTCATTATTACAATTAGAACTTAAAATTAATACATTTAGCGATTTCCATGTGGCCACCACCGATGTACTTCTTTAAGGTGCAGATGTTAAGGTGGATGGACCAGGGGAGTGGGCCTCTTTTTGGCTTTGTCTCTCCGATGCAATGAGTTTGTTTAGGATTGCATCATCCCCCCTCTTTCAATACTTTAGATTTTATTGATATCTAAAATACGCCGATTTCGTCACTAACACACTGATGATCATCAAAATGTTTGGCTATTTCCTGATGTACTAGAAAGCTACAATTTAGTATGCTATCGAAATTCAGTGTAAAAGTATTCATAATCAAATGATTTTCGCCACTATCCTCTGAAATGGTGGAAGGGGCGTGTTTAATGAGACTCACCATTTTTATGCATTAGGACATGAAGGTATACACGGGACTGTAGACATTACCTAAGTAAAAAACCTATTTATAAGTACTTGAGAAAAAAAATACCCTAAAATTACTTAAGTAGGTATGTACTTTAGCTCAGAAACTAAATGTTCGCATCACCTTCACGACGGCAGCACGACGGCGATTGATCGGTATGCAGAATTTTTTGAAGTAAGGGTTGGTAGAGTTAGGTCGTGTAGATTCAGAAGTTTGGCTCTACATGAGATCTGATATATTTTTCACAGCGCATTACTTATGTGGTCGTCTTGGCAACATGTTACATGAAATGTTTTTGGTGGGATCTTAATACAGCCTTCCTAACGAAGAGAGCAATAAGTCGGGTTTTGGGAAAATTGTCTTAAGAAGGTCTTAGGTTTAAAATCCATTTATACATTATGACTTACAACAAATTATTGTCAATAATAATACTAAGGTCTTAAGAAGTCAATTTGCCGAAAAACCCGACTCATTGCACTCTTCGTTAGGAGGACAGAAAATACATCAGATATAAACGAAATTTGCATTTCTACTCCATTAAAATTCAATCAACGTGGTGGACCATCAACGTTAGTCAATTCGTCATCATACATTTTGAACATCTATTGACGTTTCGCCAGGGCCTGTCAGGCGTCATCCGGCGCCGCGCTCGCGTGCTGTCTCTTTCAGATTTCATTATTATTAATTTATCTCATCGATTACGGTCAGTAATGGCCAATGGGTTATTGAATGCGTCTTTTTGTGGCGCCTTTTTATTCGGAGATCGCGTCTAGAGCGAGCGGGACCCCGCCGCGATGGCATCCACGGAATGCCTAAAAGGTGACTCGTGGATAAATTACGGGCATTTCTTCCATTTTAACGATTCCCTTTATTATTTAATTTATTTTTATTGTATGTTACACATTTGGCTTGTAACAATGTTTGTTTTTGGGCCTCATTAGCATAAGCTTCACGCTGGTTCGAAGTAAAAAATTAAAAATGAGATGCTCGGCCATTTTGATTTTCGATAGACTTTATCTCGTGACGGCTGCTATTCTCGGCACACGTGTCTAATAAAGGGATAGCGGGATGTCTCAATTCAGCTGTAATTTGTCGGTTTTTTATCACCATCTTTGTGGTGACATAATAAAACAATTAATTTATTATAGCAGCGACAGTTGATTCCGATCAGTTTATCGTCGCGGCTGGACGTTAATAGTTTTATGTAAGTGGTAATTTTTATTAATTGTACGTTGATAGAGTGACCGGACGGATCGTTAAAGCTTTTTCATGCGGGAACACTTAATTTGTATCAAATAGGTACATATAAAATACATATTATTATATACTATATATAATACTAGTAAGAACATTAAATCGTTACTTAGAACATCACACATTTGCCAATATTAACTAAAGGTTTATTGTTTTCATTCAATTTTAATTTAATGACGCTGTAGGTAGTTCGATTCACGAAAGATGACCACACAATGGCGGTCTTCTGCGCAAGGTGAAACTTTTTTGACGAAAGTGAAACAATAGAATTGTGAAATATTGAAAAATGTCATGAGCGTAAACAAAATACCAGAAATGACTTCAGCGCAGTGTTCATCTACCGACAAGCCTTCCTTTATACGGAACAATACCTAAATTACCAAATACAGGAAAAAGAAACCTAATTGTTATCTCTATGAATGTAGGTAGGTAGCATATTCCTATTCAACATATCGCAGTCCACTGCTGGAAATAGGCCTCCCCCATTTTGCGCCAGATAGCCCGGTCCTCCGCTTTTCTCATCCAGCCTCCACCAGCGACTTTTCGCAAGTCGTCGGTCCATCGGGCCGGAGGGCATCCTATTCGTACGCTACACTTGCCGACACGCGGTCTCCACTCCAGAACTCGTCTGCTGGGTTTACCATAACCTGTATAATGCATACCTACATAGATTTTTTTTACTCATTACCTAAATCAAGGCATATGCCTCTTATAAGTCCCTAAGTCCCTACTCAACAGCTTATTAGATATATGTATCTATAATCAACATGAAGATGTTGATTTTAAATAACGAAACTATTAAATCATTGATCGACAACGCGCTATTAGTTAAAGATGAATTTAGCCATTCGATTGAACCTCAACGATCTAACTTGAGATACGGTCGGCAATTGTTTATGAAAGTGGATATAAACGACGTTAAAGTACAAGCACAGACATAAACATGCCGAGACAAAAACAGAACACGCTTTGTGCCGTTTAATAGCTGTGATTAGGAATGATAACATCGGACATTCTTAATGAACCTGTCTGGAAGACGCGACGAGGCTGTTCCGTTGGGAAACTACGATCGAGCCATTGGAATGCTCAAAATTAGGTTTTATATACAAATATTACTTGAAATATGTGAAAAAACATTACTTTAAGTATGCTTTTGGATTAAAGTCTAGTTAAAAAAACCGTAGAAAATAACATAAAGTACTATATCTCAAAAACGTTAATTATTGATATCTATTACTATTATTATATTATCTATTTAGTGTGGACTGTTGCCCTCCTACCAGGAAGGCTGAGGTTCAAATCCTGTCACGTACCAATGTGTTTTAGAATTTGTACCGTGAAGAAAAATACCGTGAGGAAACCTGCGCACGCCTGCGAATAGATTCAAAGGTTGTTATGCCTAATCACCCTATACGGGTAGGCTTGTTCCCCTCGGTGGGGATGTTTAATGGGCTGATGATGATAATGATGATAATATTAGTTGGAACTAGGACAATGCAGTACTATTGAAGGGCTAACCGCTCCACAAATAATAGTTTTCTTTTGTTTTTCCGCAATTTTTCCCACTTAACATTCGAGTAGCTCTGTGTCTTAACTATACTAGCCCTTACTTCGTAAACTCTACATCATAGTCAACATTTTATTAAGGAAATGAACGCCTTTTATGTATCTAGTTAAGGCAGTGACAAAGTGAAGTAAGTTTTGTTAAACTTACATAGTTTTGCTACATACCACATTTCCACTTCTAGCGCTTCAGGAAACGCTGTCTAATATTTCAATTGATCTTCAAGTAATACTATCTGTTACATTGAAAAGGAAATGCTATGATGAGGATTAATAAAACGACGAAGCACTGCTGGGAAATCGAAGTTCTTGAGCTTAGCTTGGGTCATTTTTTTTGTTTAACTCCCTGCTCCCAGATTTACCGCTTGAAGGTCTATCTTTATCTATTAAAAACTTTACTATAAAATATAGGCAGGTACATATAAGAAATCGACACAATGAAAACAGACTAATGATATTTCAGTTTGTAAAAAAGCAATAAAACATCATTTATCATTTTATAAAAAAACTTAATGAACTGTGCTCTATGTTGGCAATTTATTTGAATGTCATTCGAATGTGAACCACATGTTATAGGATATCAAACAATGGACTTTTCAAAACGATGTTTTTGCTTAATTTTACGTAACAATGAAATGCAGTTCTTTGTGAAGGACATGAAAAGGCCATAAATCAGGAGTGCCCATTGCATAAACTATGACGTGGATATTTACAACTGTAATAAATTGTTTTGTTTAAACCAATTTGGGAAGCAACTGTGTATAGAGAGGGACAAATAAATTCTCACAAAATGAAACAATTGAGAAGCGCCTACCTGATATTGATTTTTAATCTTACATTGCGAGAAGGGTTATTTATTGTAGGTACTTATTATAATAAGGTATAGGATGTATTGATTTTAAATAAATGTTAGGTATTAAACTTTGCTTGTACTTGGAAAATAAAGTTGTTCATACTCATTTATGCATAATTTAATTGAGATGGAAGTAACGTACTAAATAATGAAAGTACTAACCTAATTGTTTATACCTAAACTACTAATGATAAATCAGATGAATAAAAACATAGTCTCATTAATTACTTTTATATTTTTTAAGTGAATCTCTATTTATTTTTGGAAAGGTCATCCGTTATCGGTAATGTAGGAAGAGGACAAACATATTATGTCTAGTAGGTAATGGAGGTACTTTTCTCGTGTGTGACTCTTTATTTAATGACATAGTTATATACTATACCTGCTTATTTATGTTACTTACTTAGCACTCAAGAAAACGAATCAATGTCCGGTGGACTTAGGAATCTTATGTAACTAAATAGCCCGAAAGGTTTCGCTTGGTATGAAAACAAACTCTGAACTGACTCTATAGCGCGATGTCAAATCGTCAACCAACTTGACAATAGCAAATGGATATATCGTGTGAGCCAAGAGAATAGAAAACATACAAAAATGACCACTGCGCTGAAGTCATTTTTGAGTCCCTTAGGATGACACGACGCCGGAAATTCTTGTATTTGTTTCATAAATTAAAATCTATATTTTGTTAACGCTCATGACTTTTCTATTGTTTAACTATCATAAAATAGTCTTCATCATGCTCCAAAGGCCGCCATTTGTGGTCATATTTCGTGAATTGTACTATACCTTCAACTCTAACGACAAAGAGGTTCTGGTGACTTGATAATACGCAGTTGACAAGCACGTGTCAGATTATAAACTCTATGGTGACAGCATGCAAGTTCATCTATGCGTTAGTATAGGCTGAAACCTAAAACTGGTAGAGAAATTACTGGATTCTATAACGTTTTATCTTAGAGTATTTATAATGCTTATGCAACTGATTAGCAACGGCTTTGTTGTCCCTTTCACGGGAATGATATAGTAATTTACCAAAAAATTTGGCTGTTGGTTTATTACAAAAGAAAAGACTCCTCCACAACATAAGGAAGAGGTTTCCAGTGTGGACAGTACGACTAATTGATAATGCCTATCCTATTTTAAAACAATTTACCTAGGTGTTTGTTTTTAAAACTAAAATACTTTAAAAAATATATTTGAAATTTTTTTGGGCACCAACTTCGTTATTGTCTCATGACATGACAATTCTAAGTCAACTTACATGACGGATACGATGATACAGTTACCTACTTTGTCCATGCCCCTACTCATTGAACTGAGAATAGGCCTTACATTGAAAAATTTACAAGTTTCCTAGATGTGTATTGTCATTCGATGGTGATTTATTACCCATACTGAGACGGTCACGGTGGGCTAGTGAATTTCGCTTCACAATTACCAAACAGGGTGTGTTTTCTAAACAAGACGTTGGATCCATTGTCCCGCAGTACATTCTGGCTTTTGTTATCACGTGACTATATTGACAATTGATTGTTACATTTTACTTAACCGTCACTGATTTGAATGACAGATCTATTGCACTCCCTTAATAATTTGTTATTGTTTTGTTTGAATTTGGAATTCGTTTTATGGCATGTTTAATTTTTGTTTTTAAGGACTTGTTTATAACATTTAAGATGATTTTATGGGGGTTTAGAACATTAGCGTTATAAATTTTATTTCAAAAGTAAACATAGATTATTTCGTTTTTTTATTTATATCTTGGTACTTTGTTATTTACAGACATAATATATTTCAAGTACCTAAGATATATTTCATTTTTCACAAATACCTTATTCGATTCATCCTCCATCAATTCTTTACTTCCACGAATTTAATATTTCACCTGGATGTCACCAAGCAAGACGATGTATTATTTATTATGCACCCAGCAACGTTTCAATTGTTGCCTCGTAACTAATTGTGACATTCAGACAACAATTTTCTTTAACTTTTTATCACAGCCATATTTCAACGCTCACGCCTTCAACAGTTTCAAAGTGTAATCGCCCCAATACCAAACTCATAAAAGGGCTGAAAAAATCGGAAATCGCATCAACCCATTGCTGATTTATCAAAATGGCAGCTGGACTGAATAGCAACGAGTCGGTGGTCGACCGCATAGCGAGCCCCCCGCGGCCGCACGCGTCCGCACTTAGCGAGGGTCTTGTTGAGCCGCAGGACTCTTAGTGCCTGCCGATGGGCTCTTAGCGTTCGTTTACACCAATCACGGAGCATGTTCATTTGTATCGTTTTAATAGATATTTTTATTGGAGAAAAGGCAATATATTTGAGACATTGAACGCGTCAAGAGTAACTAGGTATTTATATAATCCTCAGCCGGCAAGGATAGATCTTCCCACAACTTAGTTATAAGGAGTTCAGGCCGTAACCAACCACGCGGACTAAATACGAATTTGAGGATGTGTGTACATCCTATAAAAGCTATAAGCTCAGTTAGTCAGGAGCAGCATTCTTTTCAGAAATAGCCTTCGATGTCGTACTAAGCGACTTTCACTAAGCTGTTTTCCCGTGGGATTAAAATCACTCTCGGATCTCTAGCAATAACGTATGATCAGAACACTTGATCATAAGGGAGTTGAAGTACGGACAAATAATATTTTATTGTATTTTATTGACAAGTTTGCAAATAGCCCGATTGAAGTCCCACATTTGAAGACGCGAATAAATAAATAAATATCCACTGACATTCACACAGCGCCATCTAGCTCCAAGTTAAGCGTGATGCCTGTAGTATGGGTACTAAACAACGGATAAACATACTTACATATTTTTTTTGTAAATACATACATATTATACATAGAAAACACCCAGACCATTACAAACAGACATGTTCATGCACACAAATGTTTGAACTGTTCGGGGATCGAACCCGGAACCTTGGTGTTGCAGTCGACCTCTCAACCGTAACATCAAATGGGTCGTCAATAATACTTTAAAATTTTCTCTCAAGCCATGCCCGTATTACGGGGATGAAATTTTCGATGTTCGAAAGTTCAGACAGCAGCCTCTTGACATAATGAACGAAGAATACTCTCAGTCTTCAAAACTAAATTACAGTAGCTTATGGGCAACTAGAGTAACCTTTTTCTTCTTCTCCTAGAAGAAATAAATACTAGAGTGGTGCTCAAATGTCGAATTCGGACGTTGCAGGCAGGGCTAGGTAGCCAGATGGGGCTGTGTGGCAAGGACTGCGTCCTGCAAAGGGATGCTATAGGTTTTTTTTGTTATAGCGGGCAATGGAGGCTAAGTTTACTTTGACTATACTTTTTCGTTGAACTGACTGTCCCGGATAAAATCCAACCTAAACTTGTAGATTGTGCGACAAGTGATCCACTAGGATCCTTTTTGATACCTTCTTGAAGTATTTGACTATATACTTCCGCGCCCAATAGCATGTCTATTCTGTTGGGTCGACTGTTGTTGTTGATTACTTAGTTAGGTGACACAATTCTTTAATTATGATGACTTATTATCCTAATTCTGTATTTCCAGTTGTCCGTTACATGTCAATAAATGCTTCTAGCTTTCTACAAGATGAAAATTGCATTCTTTTAATTGTAATTAATATTTCATAAGTGGTTTTATTGATCCAATTTTAATAAGTAAAAAAACTTTTGCATTTACTCTTGACTGTTTTTTAAATACATATTAGATACACAATTATCTTTTCTAATCCTCAAATGGGAAGAGGATTTATTTATTATTTTCTTTACTTCGCCATTACTGATAAGACTGATGGTGCCTTACGACCCGCTACAAAGGTTCATAATTGCACTCATAAATATCGCATCGCGGCAATCCATTCCCGGGGGTCGTCCATTATTCCTGTTCTAGTTATATTATGTACTCGTTGCTATAATTTTATTATCTAAACACCTGTGGTGTTGTTAGGGAAACGTTTCAGCTGGTTACTCTGAATAATGGCGTGAATTTAAAAAGAACTTGTTATTTTTGTCTATGGTGTAAAAGTCGAATCATATGTTTATGTAAGAAGCATAGTACGGTTTTTGGCATACGGCGAATGTGAATATAATAGACCATAGAATAGCACTTGCCTTTAATGCCTTACGTGTCTGCATGCCACCGCTTAACGTAAAAAGCTAACTTTAAATCTTGCACTCTCTGCTCTTTAGAGAAGTCAACCGTCTCAGTAAACATTTCCTAAATTTTGATAAACTAATTTTGTTTTGATTGGAATAAAAGGCGCAAAAATATTTATTATACTTTGTGTCAGTACTTGATGTTACAGCAGATTACAAAATTAATAATTTGTAAGCTTAACTGTAAAAATTTTAATTGCTTGCTGCCTGCAGTCGCTAGGCCTTTATTCGCTTTTCGGCTTTATGCACAACGAGCAGAAAATGTTGGCTTAGATTCCTTTACCTGCACCACGGTTTAGGGTAAGACTACTTACATGCCATGAAGACTTTATAGATAAACATTCAATTACGCGTTATTTACAGACAACTTAGGCATCCTTCTTCGCAAAACTTGAAAATATTTTTATGGGTATTTTTATTACTTATAGTTACTGGGAATGGAACTTCTACCATTGATTGTAAGGTCATGTTCGGTAAGAAATTATGGATAACACCTACATCTTCACGTTACAAGTAAGCAACTGCTCCGTAGTACGTACCCTTTTGAGGACAACTAGTTTATTACAGGCGACATTTAATAAAAATAATGTTTTTTTTATTTGCAAGTATATGGTAACAATTCGGTGTTCGTTTCTGTACAATTTCAACAAAATCAGTCAAAAAGATGTGCGAAAAACTTTATACATTATTTAAGATTACATTTTGTGTTGTGAGTGTTGTTTTAAGATGTTCTGGAGTTCTGTTCTGCGTACTAACATTGCACCCGAGCGCAGCCGGGGCGGGTCACTTATTCTATATACCTTTAAACATCTAGGCTATATGCTAACACAAACTAATATAAATGTATTCCCTTAGCCATATAGGTACCCGTGAAGGCGGCGCGCAAGGCGTGGCTTCCCAGACCCCGCCCAGCGGCCATCCCAAACACGTTCTTAATAATTACATACATGCCTATTAACATGTTTATATATTTATTAACGCATACCAGAAATACGAAAAGTTCCCCAAACAGGACATTGTACTCTGTGGAATTCTATAATAGATGGTTTAAGTCGGAAATGGATGTGTGTGTAAATTAAAACCAAATTAGCTACATTAACTTTTTCAAAATATAGGTACTAAGTACAAAGATAAAAATATTTTAAGCACTCTTTGAGAGATTATACTTTTTCTCTATCACTTTTCTCAGGTGTTAGATATCCAGTACCCAAAGTAATTGTACTTTTCCTTTTTTTGTCGTACCAGACGAAAAAGAATCAAGCAACGCTACCCATCCCTAATAAATTAAAAAATGTGTCAAGCTATTAATTTTCCCTCTTGACGTAGTACGATTACTTGAGTAGTACGATTGCGGGAGGTAAATACCCATATTGTAATACCTACTTGTTTTATCATAATAATTCAAGTCATTAATTGTAGTGACCTACATAACAACCTTGTGAAAAAAAAATTAATATATTTTTCTGGTCTTTCCCGGATCCGAAACCGAAAAAATCTACTTTTATGAAAAAATAAAGCACCTTATAGTATTTGAAGACAAGCATTTCTTAAAGATTTATTCGATTAAACATAATTTGAGTTTTCAATTCTATAAATATACCTGAACCTGAATTGCAATTTATTTACTCTTTCTGGATATACTTACGGTTTTCAAAAAGTCCCTAGTCGAAGTTGACCGAGGAAAACCGCTAAGTACCGAAATGTGGCGTTGAATTTGCTTAAATTTCAATGACAGTAGGTTAAAATTATACGTTCAAAGTCCACTGAAAAATTATGTAAGGCCAATTATATAAGAACAATTACAACGCCAAATAAATTAAGACATGTTATTGTTAACTAATAAAAACAAGTTGGAACAATATAAGAGAAGACGCCGTTTGTCTCCCAGCACGCGATCCCGGAAACGGGACATTACTTGTTTCATAAATTATCGGAGTAAACTCTTTTATGACTCCATTCGGTAGTTAGGATGTTGCCAGTTAATCGCCGATTCCAAAAATCGCAAATGTACAACTTAAGGATTATCGATTTACACAAGCTTGTTGCCGAGTTCAATGATAATGTTAAGACTTACACTTATACAGGTTAACTTATATAGGTATCCTGTAACTGCCTTTATGGTCTAGTAATAATAGTCATCATGGTCTCAATTTCGAGTTAAGACCGATGATCGATCCGGTAAATATGGGTCTTCAAAGGGAGGCCGCATAACGAAAATCACTTTGTCGATTTTGCCAGTTTGGCTAGTACACTGTAGGTTTCGTCACTTGATAGTTTGAGAAGATGGATGATTCCGTGCTTCGGAAGACACTTTATATTTAGACATTTTTAATATTATATTATTTAAGACCACGCGTCAGAGTGTTCGTTGAAGTATTCATCAATATCATAACGACTTTTGGTGTCATCATTCCAAATTTGAATATTTCAGTAAAATGACAAATACGTATTCAAATGTTTTCTTCGGTATTTGTTGTATGCACCGGGGCGCGACGGTCCCCCGCCGGGAACGGCGACTTCGTATTTGTACGGTCCTATTATTTATAATAGTTTTTATATAGTTTACTTCTATATTAAAACTAAAATAATTTACCATTCACCGCGATGTAGTTTGAGACAATCGTAAAATAACAGATTAACATTTAAATCCTCGTACAAAACCCATAAACAACCACGCCAGAACCATTACAAATTAATTAATATATTATAAACAAATATTACATTTCATAAAAGTATCCATTTTGTGTTAATTATGAATGTTGCCTAAGAATAACAAGCGTTCTGGTTTATTTAAGTACATACTTATATGGCACACCAACTATTATAACGTTAATACAACCAGTATTACATTATTATTTTATCATTAAATAGTTAATTGCATAATATCTTAAAAGTAAACACCCCAACCAAAAGCAAGACTAATATTTAACTAGCCACTCATACGCTTCTGATCTTAAATAATTATTTGTTTAGAAACTTAGGAAAATATACCAACTGATTATTAAACATGAATTTACTAGTATTAATACACAAACTGTAGAGCACAGTGGCATGAAACATGGTCAGGGACATTCATATTTTTATTAAATAATGACATTAATTAATTTTAAATCCTGGCAACTGTGGACCTAGTAAATTTGCATTAATAAAACGATCACTTACAATTTACATCGTAAGACAAACACCACTAAACGCCCTCTATGAATAAAGCTGCTATGCTTCTACAACTTGTTACCAGTCAACTGTTGAGGAGGCATAGATTTATAACACATTAACATAACTCTCTGCAACTTCAAACCAGGTGGAGCTTAATATGAGTTTTTTTTTAAATTTGCTTACAAGTGGACACTTTGAACCGTAGATGTATTAAATTCTAAGGTTCAAAAGCTTAATTGAAAGGCTTAATTGAGTACGTAGTAATTCACTACTTAATCAGCCTTTTAAGAGGCTAACTGTGTAGTTATTGTACACATTACAAACCTTTTTAAAGGCTTCTCTGATAAACTGCTAGAGAGATATAATATAATATGTAATTGGAACAAGTGATAAATACAGTTACTAAAAAATAACGAATCGAATTTATTCAGCTATAATATTCAGTTTTCTATTTATTCAGAAAGATAATAGCTCATGAAGCGTAAAATGGGTTTCGTATATTTCTTAGAATCAGTAACAGTATCGACACAATTCGAGTAGAAATTTAAAAAAGTAAGATGGCGAAATCAAATTACGCTACAATTTAGATCGGTGTCAACGCCAGCGTATGCCGGAGAGGCTCCTACTTGGAGCCTCTTCGTCGACATAGAAATGGTGGTTCCGTATTGTAATAATGCAGCCGGTATTTTTGCGTAATTAGGTATCCACTACACTCTCACAGTTTTCTTTCTCTGCATAGCACAAAATGTTAAGACGAGCTTAAAGTAAGGAATTATACAATTGAATGCTAGTACCTACTTAATGTTATAAATGTGAAGTGTGTCTGTTGATCATGGGGACAGTACAACGATTAAACTACTTTTTAAGGGTAAAGCTCCAATCGAGCATACCTACGGCTCACCTAGGTGGAAAGTGACACCGCCCACCCACGAACATTTGCAAGACCAGAGGTACTAGAAATGAATTCTCATTAATTAACCAAGTAATTGTAGTTCAATAAGCAATAAAATCAAAACTAGATCGAAATACTTAGAGATATATAATTCGAAATGCGGCACGGAGCCCTAAAATCTACTGGAACTCGTTTCCACGTTGCAGCACGTTTACCTCAATTAGTTAGGGGACAGTCGTCACTGCCTCACAATTTCTTTCGAATATCGTCCGCGACAATTGCCTGAAGGTTTGCCTTAGGCTTTGAATACCGTTAATAATTAGGTAACGGCCATCTTCATAGAGATGTTTATTGTCCTAACTATACCGTTGACCAGAGATTAGGTATTTCGATAAACAAATAGTTTATTAGACAATACAAAAAATACATGCACAATATACTCCTAAACTAATATAACTATATTTAAAAAATACTTTCAACATTAATATGGCTAAAAATAACAATTGTACCAGTTCAAAACACTTTTTTAGAACTTCACTTTATATCTAGATATATTTGTACTTATCAATTCTTCATCATCATCAGCTCATTATACGTCCCCACGGGCACGAGCCTACTCGTAAAGAGTGTATCTATAGGCCGTTGTCGTTTACGCGGACTAGTGCGAATTAGCCGATTGCGCGCACAACCTTTGAATCTCTTCGCAGGCGTCGAGACAATAGAGGAAGATGTCCCCGAGGGCTGTTAAACCTACGACGATGCTTGGGTACTCAATTAAGGTACAAAACGGGCTCAATAGCATAATCACGATGAACAGTCCGGGACAACGGACCCTAAGTACCATAAGTGCGGATGTGTCGTTCTAGAATCGGCTAATTTAGTCACGAGCGGCATTGCTCTCTCCGAATATGTGCTGCTTTAATCATCTTAAAATAAACATAAGACCCGATGATAAATGAATGATCAAAGTTTACAGTTATAACTTGAGGTAAATGTACAAAGCTAGTGTCCCAAAGAAAAAGACCGGGATAGCTAAATGGGTGCAAAAGAGACTGACTTTATATCAGTTTAATCGATTTCAATCTTTAGTTTAAAAACAAACTCTCCGAACTCAATCATATTCAATAGAAAATATTTTGTGTAAGATTTTTTTGTCAACACAATGTTGACAAAAAATTAAGATTTCAGCCATCTGCTAACGGACCACCGATTACTTCATTTCCAATTATTCCGCAAGTCTATTGTGCGGAATAACATTTTCATTTACATACACGCTCTGATTGTTGGGCTCCGAATAATGACACCGTTCAAAGGGCAAGAGTCCGTTCAGAGTTGACAGTTGAACACCGCTCACCACGACTCCTTGGGTCTTTAGCGGAACCCTGGGGGGAAAATGGCGGGGTATCGAGGACACCCGTGAACATCAAACAATGGTTTCACAACTAATACAGACGTACATTGACTCTTTACAAATCAAACAAATTATACATGAAAAAACCGACTTTTGGGCCTATTGAGCTTTTGCGTTTTGTTAACCCTAGTATGCCGTTTGGATCGTGTTTTGGTTTGTGTGATGAATTATATATTTTTTTAATGTACGACTCGGATTTAGCCAGTATTTAATACGGTACTAAAATAATAAATACAAAAATTATGCTTTATATAAACCGCAGGGTTTATATAAAGCATAATTTTTGTATACAACAAATATTGAATATACATCTTAAAGACACCAAATTTAGTACTTAAATTAGTAATGTATTTAGAAGTACAAAAGACCCATTGAACCGATAATTCATATCCACGAGCCAACGCTAACGATGCACTTAAGGCTGCGCCAATAAAAAGGCACTACAAGTCCAATGATTTGGTTCGCAATGACGGATGATCACACAAGTATGTTCTAGGGCTCTTATGCGCACGTGACGTCACTATTGTGACGCAGTATCCGCTTGCCATATGGATCGAGTACTTGAGTTCATGAGGGCGCTAAACGATCCAGGTGTATTTGTATGAAAATGTATTATGCCTGAAGTGTACTTGACTTGAATGAAGAAATGGATGAAGTTGTTAAGCCACGTTCTGTAATCTTGGAGTGTGAATAATGATTGGTTTTAAAAAATAAATAATAAAATGGGTTGCTTATAGAAGCAGTACAATTATATAGAATACATATCACAGTAATCCGAGAAATGCTGTTTGATGATATTTAATAATTGTCTAATGAACATCAAACTCTAGCAACTCTACCATCTGGAATTAATATATAAATAAAACCTTAAAAGATACTATGTACCTATGTGTGCAAATTTATATGTAATTTCCGCCAATGTAACAGTTTGGTAAGATAAAGGCGGAATAGATGCCCTTCTTTTTTATATATCCTCTTAGTATTTAAAATATTAATTTAAAGTTTAATTTTTCAGATCCATCAATTACCGATTTCGCACATTTTAGGATTTGTAGAGCTCTACTTTGAGGATAAATGCCTACCCCCTATGGATAGATGCCCCACCATAAAAACATTACGAAGGATAGATGCCCTTCGCACTGTATAAACAAATAACTTTAAACATTTTGTAAAAGTTTTAGGACAGGAGATATTTTGACAGGAGAGGCGCTTTCTTCTTTTAGTGGAGTATACCCAAAACAGAAATTGTCTTCAAGAAACATAATAATGAAAATACGATAGTAATATTTTAATGTCCATCGTAAGAATATAACATGAACTACTATAAGATCGATTAAAATCACCATGGTAAATAGGCATATTTTGTTCTACAAAATAGGAACTTTAAATTCTTATCGGAAAACATTAATTTTTGAGTTTCAACATACATGATGGAAAAGAACGAAGTCGTACTCTCATTTCATTATTTTTTATATGATTGTAATATATTTCTGCTACAGTTGGTAATAAGTCGGAATTGAAATATAATTTTAATTAATCTATTAAATATAAAACAAAAAATTATAGAAAAAATCTGCAACCATAATGTATGGCGGGATTGATGACCCTTAGGGTACCTATCCCTTTAAAAATCTGGGCAACCATCCTTTATAGACGCCCAAGCTGTTTTTTTAATAAATAAAAACTAAAGAGCATTTATAAAAATCTAGACGTATGCTAGGTGGTTGACTCGTTACTTTGTCCTCTAGGTAGGTACCACCTCAGTGCCAGATATCATCCCATGCAATAGCAGTATCATCCTAGTCACGACTTTAGTATGTTTTTGTATGATTTCCCGATTGAAAGTACGGTCGAAAATTTGCAAAGTGATTTTGGATTGGGAATTCTGAGACAAATGGAGTGAACTATTGTAGGAGACAAGTTGATTTAGCCTGGTCTTTGGTAAGTTAGATTTTTTGAAAATGAGCATCTATCCCAGCAGTGCATCTGTCTCACCTTTACCCTACTGTTTTATCGATTACAAGGGCCATAATAATATTAATTTTTACCATGTCCACTATAATAATAGATATTAGTGTAGCTTTGTGTCTGTTGAAGTTAAATTCAGAAAATAATTTAGCTAAACAATAATATACGTTACCATATTGGCCTATCTCCCCCTTCCCGGAACCGGAACCCGGAACCTATGCTTTTGATATTTATGTACAATCTGTTAAGAAAATAGGGGAAAGGAAACCCACGCGGATGTCTTCAAATGATCTGTCTTTATCAGGTTCTACTTGTACATAGAGTTATTGCACAATTTTGGTACCTTACACTACGATTTCCAAAGCATCATTCATAAATTCATAGTATCAGCAACCTATCAATTATTAATATCTTAGATCTCAAACGCCTAACAAAGTCAACAGCTCGTGAGAAGATTTAACCGTCTCCATTGATTTCGCTCCATACGTGCCAAGTCTAAAGTCAGGGGCCAACGAATATAACATATTCTTTAATTTCGCGCAATAATAAAGGAATCGTGTAATTATGCTCTTGAACAATGCATCCGACTTGACTTCAATGCTCAACAAAAATGGCACATTAGCCCTCTTCGGAGTATTTGAAAGGTTTTTAGTCGGTGCGCAAGCGCAAGAAAACGCGACACGGGGGTCCGGGCACTTCCGTTCCGTTTCGGGTTTCCAAGCAGGGGTTGGTGATACTACTGTATATTTATACAAGACGAAATCACAATTTTTCATTACATGGCCTTGTTCTTTACTTATACGAGTTACGAATTTAAAGGAACACGCAATGGATGAGGTACTTCAAAGTTAACGTTTTAGAACTGCGGTTGGCAAGTCTGATTGAGGGGCCACATCGCTCCACGTGCTCAGAGCACATAGTTTTATTGTCATTGTTGGATATGCAATTTGACAAAATATCTTTTGATTCAGCACGTTTTACTGATATAAATTACAGAAGACGTTTTCGGAATCTGCAAACGAAATTGAAGTATTTGAGACCAGTTTTAGGGTCTTGTAGGTGATCAAAGATTTAACAATGAAATTGTTTGTTTTGAGTAATACTTGAGTTAATTTTCTGTTGAAGAATGATTTTACCCTATGACCGCCAACGACGCCTTGAAGCTTCATAAACAATATAGACTTTCTATTGTTTTTGGATTCTTGGCGCCAAGGGGTCCACCACTAGTGGATGATGCCATTTTATGCACCTCAAAACAAT
>PQWD01014003.1:0-24353 GCA_019425675.1 Leucinodes orbonalis | reverse complement strand
AATAACGAGCGACACCAATGCCCAACACTGGAATGCATTTACTGAACAAATCACCAACCTCATGGAACACCTGATTAGATATGAAGGTTTCTTTCTTTATGTTACAAAGTGTACAGGACGGTCAGGAGCTCAGCTGATGGTAAGTGATACGCATAACCATGAAAGAATGGCATTTATTAAAATCTACAACCGATAGACAGTTATTATTCTGCATCAATGCCGCACTGCGCCCGTTACCACGACATATGTTAGTTCTCTTACACGGTATTTTACTAGCTACAGTGCCCTTATCCCGAAATACAGAAGTGCAATACTTCTATTTTACGCGACGATATCTAGCATTGCGTTGGTACCTACCTAGACGATTCAGTGCCGAATTTATCACCTAGGAGATTGCTAAAAATCATTGTTAACCTAAGTTAAGTCTCACATCCTTTTTTTTCACTACAGAGGTTCAGTAAGATAATAAGTATGTACTGTAAGAATCTTAAGGTTACGTATAACCAATCAACAACTGTTCCTTTTATTATTATTACAAAATATTGTGAACATGTGTGTCTGTATGTTTAAAGCAGCAAGAACTCACCATCATAACTGTCAGGAATGTATAGCGGCTTTCCAACGAGCTTGCCCTTCTTCCCCGACAGCGGCACAGCCTCCACCCTCCTGTGCGCCTCCAACACCCTGTACAACAGCACCGGCCGTTCCTCCCCCTCAAACTTCACCACTCGGGGCAACGAAAACTTATCCACAAACTCCTTCAACGTCATAGGCTCGTTCCCATCGTCTTCAGGCTCCACCGACCCGTTTCTTCTACCGAGAAGAAAGTTATCCGCCCATTCCGGCGCGTTTGGTCTCCGATCCAGGAAGTCCGGCCTTCGCTCGCTGCTCCTCGGCTTGTACCGTGGAGGGCGGTCTCTCCTCACTAACGCCTCGTTCGCTTCGGCCAACCATCGAGTGACTAGTCTTTCTCTTTCTACGTCCAAGTAGCGCGGTTTGGAGGCGTCGCAGGCGAAGCGCGCTGCGTCGAAGCAGTACTGCGGGGGCGGGGGCCGGATCCGGGGCGGGAAGAAGCGTGGCGCGTAGGGTGGGTGGGGCGCGTACGCCGGCGGCGTCCGGGGCCCGGAGCCCTCCACTGACGCCGTGCGAAACATATCGTCAGGCCATTGATGCGAAGTCCACCACCTGCGAAAAAGTAGAAATATCAATAAATATAACGAATAAACAAACTTAAATGTAGACTTTTTTTGAGTATACCTATATACATATTACACAAAGAAATAAACATGCATATGGATGAGAAATAGGTCGTCAAAAAATTATTTTCGCGTTATATAATTTTTGGGGTACTTCCACATTTAACCAAAAATTTTTCTACCGGTGAATATTTTTCCATTTTCTACCAGTGAGTAAAAAATATTCCATGTCCAACCGGCAACTTGAAAAGTAAGGAAGAAATGAAGAAAGTTCAGTCGGCATAGAAAGTGGTCTATCTCAATAAGTTGAAAATATTTATACTGAGATAATTGAAATTATTTTAAAAAAGTACTAGGAGATAACTAGCAAATACAATTGCTATATACAAAAATAACTTCATTTCATTTATCAAATTGATAAAAAAGTACCAGAAGAAGATTCCTACATACACGAAAGGTCAATATTTGGAAAAAGAATAAAAATAAAATCAAATTCAATTTGATCTTTCATTAAATTGTGTAATTATTTACCTATTTTTTTCACTGGTTGAAAGTGGTTGAATATAGAATTAAAAACTCGCCGGTCAAATATGGAACTAAATTCGGTAGAATGTCGAAAAAAATATTCACCGAAAGAAAATTAGGAGTTGAATGTGAAAGTAATTGTTCATGGGCGGCGGTGTCACTTACCATCAGGTGAACCGTATGCTCGTTTGCCTCCTGTTCGATAAAAAAAAAGTATTCCATTTTTGACTTGTGATGTTGATGGTTGACAAATCTGTTATTACACCTAGGATTCCGGATTCGATACTTGAGGAGTACAAACATTTGTTTGTTTGTTATTGTGTCGTCAAGCAAATGAAAGATTTTCTTTTGTTTTTGCCGCTTAATATTCGAACAGTAATGGACGCTCCATCATTCATACATTTATCTACTAATGCCAACTAATACAAGCATTAACAAATAACGGAAACCAAACCTATAGTTTTACAAACCCTGGCAACTAAAGATAAGCATTTCGCTTTACCATAACTGATGGAATACACTGCGATTTATGACTCACGTCTAAGTAAGGACGCATCATAATAATTTAGCGGCGCGGTAATAAAGCCGTAAGCGTTGGCGGTTTGTGATCTATGGGTGGGTTCGCAGGTTCAAGTCCCGGTCGTGCATGGTAATGCTTTGTTAACTAGAGTATTCAAAGTTATGCAAGGGATTATCTATAGACTTGGAGAGGGCTATGTTAGGTGTTCCCCTACTCTATAAAATCAGAGACAAGGATAGCCATAGAAGAACAAGATTGACTGACATAGTTCACAGGATTAGCAAGTTGAAGTGGCTTGCACTTAACCGGTTTTTAAGGTGTCGTAGCCAAAGAGTAGAAACGGGCTTAACCTATATAAAAGAATAGGCATGATGACTGGGTCCTGAAATCGTAAGAACTATTTCATATTATTACAAATCTGGGTTAAATATAACGATGTGTTTACTCTCAGCTCGAAAACTCATGTTTTATGAAATTTATTAGTCTTCAAAGTTAGATGGGCAAGTCCATTTTAAAGTTCATTAATTGTCAAAAGTTTGTTAACAAAAAGATAACACATATAATTTACAGCAACTTTTGCTATGAAACCGTTTTAGTACACGCAACATTAATATAGTTGTAGTACAAAATTCACAAACTATGCGTACTAATTACTGATGCGTGACGTCATGACTAGGTAGCCATTTGTATGAAGCGTTTTTGGGAAAGTCCATTAATGTGTTTTTAGAATTGGAAAATCTCTGTGAGTTTTAATGTTAACGGAGTAATTTTTTACCAATGTTTTTATTATTATGCGGTCCATCGATATAATAGCAGAAAAAAAAATTGTCATCATCCCTATTGGTTGTCTATCTGACCGTCCGTCCATTTGTTTGTCATCGGACTGTACCTATCTGTAAATGTAAATTTTGATAAAATTAAACTGGACAGTTTTCAATGTCAGTCTGAATTCTGCCAATCGGCACATAGCCGGCGTGGACGACTAAAGCCTGTCACCCTATACGGGTAGGCTTATGAGCTGATAATAAAAAAATTGTTATACTAATATTATGCGTATTTTCACTCTTTATAGATCGCCAGGTCGTATCGCTCAGGAAATATCTCCGGCAGCAACTGATTCCACAATTCGTCGTCCGTGGCAAAAAATTACTTCCAATAGAGATACTATTATTAAATTGTATAAACAAACAGGTATAATTGGGGCTATATGATACCAAAATGGCTGCCGTATGCCAAATCGTGTGGGAGAATCTCCGTCCACGTCGGGAGTATGTTGATGTGGTTGGTGGAAATTGCCAGTTTGCACTGCTGTATGATTTGTGATGGGCCCAATAGATATAGAATGTAACAGGCAGTTTCATGCGATTTTTTATTTTTTCCTACGTATTTGTTTCTGCGGTGACCTTATTTTTAACCTGGTGTTAAGTGATACGCCTAACTATGATAGAACACTGGTCCAGAGTTAGTTCTAGTTATTATTTTCCGTCAACACTGCCCTGGGCCCATCACCCAAGTAGAAAGATGTTAGTCTCATATACTCAGTAATTCTACTAGCTATAGTGTTCTTTTCCTTAGTAAAAGTTTATTTCATAAGCAGAAAAATGTTGCAGTTTTATTAACGAAAAATACGCAGAAGTTGGTGGACAAATAGATGCGGATCCAGCCCTACGAATTTTGAGGTTACAAATCATAAACATTTAAGATCGACGAGATTTGAATGTTTTTTTTTATGTTACTAAGTGTACAGGACGGCCAGGATGCTCACCTGACAGAGCGGTATTGATGGTGACCATCAACTGATAGACATTTACTATCAATGCCGTACTGCGCCCGACACCCGAGACACCAGATATTAGATCTCTTATGCCAGTAAAAATAGGCTACAGTGCCCTCATCTCTAAACAGAAGTGCAAAAAACTCCCATTTCACGAGACGATATTTTGGCACTACTGTGGTATCTATCTAGACGACTCAGTTATGAGTCACCTAATTATTTTGTTTATTACTTGTCGCATACGACATCATTCTATACGAAAATATCTAAATATAGTTCATTTCTTTCGGAATTGCAAGTGCCCATAGTGAACCGTCTATTGCCTACTAAAAAAAGGTTATTGATTTTTCATTGCTTATTTTTTTATCCTATAACCCGAAATACGGCTATTCTTTAGATTAAGGTAACTACGGAGCAACACAATACTCGTGCGTCACTTAAAAGCTTTCTAGTATCTACTTAACTTGATTCCCATAGTACTCAAGTTGTGACCGGTACTGATTTAAAAATATGGTGCAATGAATAACTTTTATATGTGAGCGGTAATTGATGGCAATAAATGCGAGTTAACCAATCATTGCAACGTAATTCTAAGATGAATACCAGACCGGGTGGTTATTCAAGATGCCCTAACAATGAAAACATACGGGGACAAATAGTATATTAAAGCGTCGTTGAGACAGAAAACTTAGCTCGAGTAGTGGAGTTAGCTCGTCCAATTGCTGCATCGTTGGGATACGAAAATGATTGCATGTTCCTTCTAATGCCTTATGCTTATGAAGAGTTCATTGGTGTGGCGGTTTGTCCTCAGTAACATTCAAAACCGAGGCTATGTAATGCTTTTAAAAATCTATACAAAATGCATTAGGTACACAATTCTGCAAAGGAATTTCTTTGATCATAGAGGCTTGATCTAGTTCTAGGCATACACAATTATCTGAATTAAACCGCGTGGTATTAAAGCTTCGACAAATTCTAAAACAAATAAGGCCCTTAATAATATTTATTTTCAGAGAATCTAACCACATAGGTCATCATCATATTTATCTACGGTTACAAGTTTTCTTATAATGATATTATTCTTACATCAAATTGACAAGAAACAGTGTTGGCAACACAAAATTTGAGGCAGCCGCGTATGTTAAAAGGCCGTGTTTCTAAGGAAAAGCATTGATTGTTGGGCGTGTCATTTGTTCTGATCTGAAAGCCATAAAACAAGCTTATTGCCGTAGCATTGGCTACATTGCCAGGCAGAGTGCTGACGACAAATTAGAATACAATTCAAACCACCCCCACTCTACTCTTATTAAACTTGACACTACTATCTCTATCCCACTCGTCAAAAATAGAGATTATGCAAACATTTTAACCATCGTGAAGAAAATCCATAAGTTTAGTAATAGACTAACTCGAAAAGAACATCAACAAACGAAATCACTTATTACTGCGTCGGTGCCGCGCGTAATTCGCTCCCGTATACACTTTTCTTTTTTACCAAGGCGTTACCAATCAGGTGTTATTGATGTTGCTATTTTTGTGGCGAGCTTTGCCTAGAACAGCTGATGGATTGGCGCGAATTTGTTTAGACTCACATGCGTATATCACGAGAGGCGTCCGTTAATATTGTAAGACCATGACGCTTGATTGATGGTCACTAGATTTCTTTGTTGTTTTCAGTTTATTTTTACCAGTACAATCATTTTATTTTATAAAAATAGTTGGTTTTAATTTTTATCTGTCATTAAAATGCTATTTGCCCTAACAAATGCAACCACCATACATACGTTCAGCTCTCTTTTTTTTTGTGATATACTAAAGAAATAACTTTTGTTGACATTTTTGCTTTAATTTAGTTTGATGTTGAATACAGTTTAGTTGTTTAGTGAACCAATTTTGAATGGATGTGACGACCCATTTGGTGTAATGGTTGAAACTTCGGCCGCTACACCAAGAGTTCCAGATTCCATCCCCGGGCAATAACATGTCTGTTTGTAATGGTCCGAGTGTTTCTATGTATACAGGCTAAACCACTAAAGCGCTTTTTCAAGATCAAAATTCATATTATAATTATATTTATATTTTTTATTTATTTTGTATATTTTTTGACTTTCATAAGTGCTTTTTGTAAGACTCATTTGAAATAAATGGATTATGAATTTGACTTATGATATGTATCTATGTAATTACAAAAAAAATATATAAGTATGTTTATCAGTTATTTAGTACCCTAACTACAAGGACTTCGTTTAATATGGGGCTAGATGACGCTGGGTGAATGTCAATGGATATTTATTTATTTACACATTCTCTAGGATAGGCATGTGCCTATAACTTATAAGTACTAGATGATTGTAGACTGAAAAATAATTGTAAAAGTAAATATGGATTAGACATTATTAATAAAATAAATTGGCTTATACAAGTGCGATAATAAGGGGACAACACGGGAAAAATCCCAAAACATCGAATACAATTTTATAGTGGAGGCATTGTACAGAATTACCAACCAAAAAAATTGTCTTCGTCAAACAAGTTGACAATTTAAAAAATAAACTGTCATACTTCTCTGTACAACAAGCAATGGCGCGCGTTCAACATATTGTCAATCACACATAACTGGTCGCGGATCACGACTGCCTTAATGACGTTTTTACAGTGCCAGATAAGAATCCAGTTTTTTGCATCGCCAATACCCACCTGTTCGCCATTGTGCTCGCGTGTCCCATACTGCCACACAATGGCTGTTGCGTAACGCGGGAAAAAGTTCACTGGGACAGAGACTACAGACGCAAGCGGCATAACTTCTGTACTTAAAAAAATGTACTCTATGCTTTTTGACCTAATAGAAGTTGTCAATGGGTAATTCCATATTCAACCAGCAGTTTTTCTACCTTAACCTGGGCGTGATTTGGAAGCGTCGGTGGCGCAAGCCTCCCGATCGGGAGGACGCAGGTTCAAATCCCTTAAACTGTAATGATAATAATGAAGTTGTTGAGAAGTCGGCTACGAGACGTAGGGTTCAGTCCCCGTGCTATATATACACCTTGTTCACGAACATGTCTGTCTCTTCGTTTATGTATCCGTTGTTTGGTTCCCATATTAGAAGCTATGTGCTTAGTTTGTTACATAATGAATATCCCTCGAGAAGATTGCTATATTTTTTTAATTTATTCAGTCCTGGCTATATAAGTTTGGAGTCGTGAACACCATTCAAACCATAAAGTACAGCCTTATCTCCCGATACCCATGTAGTGTAGGCCTCTGCCTTGTTAAGGACTCACGTGTACTTTAATGCTTTAATTTGCACCAAATAAATATTTTTTTATGCAGTGGGATGTTACAGCTGGTAAACCTTATCCTGCAGCTTCATTAGGTACTTTAACTCCGTGGGGTTACCGCCATATTCGAAAACAGTTTTTCTTTTGAACTGATACTGCTGTTGGCCGCAGAAGGCCTTTACAGCTTCACCGGGAAATTGGCAAGCGCAGGTGGCTCTCAGTCTAAAAAGTTACACAACGAGCCTAAGGGCGTCTCAGGACTAGAACCTCGGCTTCGGGCTCTGCGGGATCAGAAAACTGTTACAATAATATTACTTTGCCTTTTCTGGTACAAAATGCTGACTTAATTATCGTAATACTGTTTGAGATGGGAGTAGCCCCTTTTGTGCTATCTCTGACAGTCTAAGACATTTGTTTGAACTTCCAGAATATTCTAAATTTTACGATCGACCACTATTTCTCAGCCTAACGAAGCACCATAGAACTGACACCTGGCATCAAGTCGATGTCCTCTAATCAAACTGATCGAAACTAAATCTGTCTTTCAAGCTATTACAATCCATATACCAAAGACATAAAGTCCACAAATCGGTTCCAATCGTATAGAAAAAACCACATTAAAAATGCACCAATTAAAATTGAAAGCTATTCGATATTGGACTTTATGACTCGGTCATAAAAGTGTCAGTGCTAAAGAATGACAGTTAAGTAGCTGATAACTTAATGTTGTTTAAGAGAACCATAAAATCATGACGGGAGTTTTTTTCTTTAAGACCGGTCGCATTTTTTATTGAGTTTTTGTGACTCTGTAAAGGTGTCTATAGATTTGCCCGATTTCAATCGATATTGCTCGTTCTATTATATAAGATCACTTTAATTCAGACAGACGTATCTATAAACTTGGTCAGTGACCTGGCTTTGGAATACGATGGGTAGCAACGGGTTATAGTTAAGGAAGATTGTTTGAATTAATCAATAAAAATCATTATTTCATATTCTTACGGAGAAGAAAAACATTGCGAGGAAACCTGCGCACGCCTATGAAGAATTCAAAGGTTGTGCGAGAAGTCGGCCAATCAGCACTGGGCCCGTGACTAAGGCCTATTCCCTTTACGGTAAGTTCGTGCCTCTCGTTGGGGACGTTTGCTGATAATGTTGATGATGATAAATAATGTTCAGGGGACATTAATTAATCAGAAATTTAACCAGCCTATGTCCCACTGTTGGGCAACCTTTCCAAACATAGCATGAGCCAGTTTGGTGCTCCAGCAAACAGGCGTTACCCCCGCAAAATCTTGTATATCTTCGCAACCACGAAATTTCTAAATTTAAACAATATCAACCACAAATAAATTTCTAAATTTAATTGTAACATTTACCTCTTCCAGGTAACTAATGTATGTAAATGCTTTCATTAAGATTTGAAAGTGTCTTGTAAATAATTAATTGAAAAAAGAATTTCTGTAGTTAAATTTGAGTTAATCAATATAGTGAACTTTGAAGGCAACCATCACCAATGCCCAGGTGACAACAAAGTTGGGCAGGAACCTGAGTTGCCTGAAAACTGTTATACGAAGTCTAAAGGGGAGCAAGTCACAAAAGATCTTATAAGTCGAGGTGACTTAAAAGTCTAAACAAGCCTCAATGCCCCAAAATCACGAAGCATAATAATCAAAAAACACATTAAGTAACAAAATATTTTTGCTAGCGTCACGTTACTACAGTAAAAACTGTATTTTTTTAAATATCTAAAAGAATAAATATAATATCCACTGACATTTACACAACGCCATCTAGCCCCCAGTTGAGCGTGAAGCCTGTAGTATGGGTACTAAACAACGGATATACATACTTATACAATTTTTATTTGTACATACATATTATGCATAGAAAACACCCAGACCAATACAAACAGACATGTTCATGCACACAAATGTTTGTACTGCCCGGGGATCAAACTCGGAACCCTTAATGCAACAGCCGTCGTCTCAACCATTACAACGGATGGGTCGTCAAAAAAATTAAATACGCCTATTAAAGCAGTGAATGGGTTATCAATATATTCTATGAAGTCTTTATACCATGTTTTAGGGAGGAAATCTATAAATACAAAGAATTTAACACGTGTTCGTCAAATACATGATTGAGCACGTAGACCATATCAAATATCAAAAGATGCATTTGGTTTGTATTGTTATGTTAACCTTTTGACATCTTTAGACCTTTTTAGGGTTCCGTAGCCAAATGGGAAAAACGGAACCCTTATAGATTTGTCAAGTCTGTCTGTCTGTCCGTATGCCACATCCTTTTTTGAATAGTTTGCACAAGAGACACTTCCAAAGTTTACAAAAGTGTGTCACCACCCTTTCTCACTTCTGAACTATGAGGTTGATAAAAAAAAAATATATATTATGTACATGACCATAAAATCAACAACGAAATTTAGTTTGAACGATTTCTGGCGTGTAGTTTTTATATACGTCATAAACGGTGAACCACTATTTTTTCATATTAAAGCTGTAGTAGTGACTGGGTAAGTAAAAATTTGTTTTGTCACTTGCTGCTGCGGAACCCTCCACGGGCGAGTCCGACTCGCGCTTGGCCAATTTTTAACAATTCATGGCGTCGTCATTGTTCGGAAAATACTGAATACGTGCATTATACTACGCATTAAACTTTATAAATAGAATTTTGTTGTAATTTATATTTAAATAATGTAAGGTTTGTCAATAGGTTATCTGCTTAAATAAAAGCCGTTTATTTGCATGACAAGTGGGATATTTCTTTTATGCTTGTGTGGATAGTTCTTAAACGTTTTGTCTGGATTCAAGCTCCGTACTTTTTAAGACTAAGAATTATAAAATCAAAAATAAGTCTTTGGTAGGGCACGCTGGGTAATTCTTTTATGTTTTATTGGCTTTAACCTCCGGACTTTTTAAGATTAAGAATTATAATATCAAAAATAAATATTTGGTAGGACACAGTAATGAACCGCTTAGATATTTAAAATAAAAATAAATAAATATCAACTGACATTCACACAGCGCCATCTAGCCCCAAGTTAAGCGTGAAGCCTGTATTGTGGGTACTAAACAACGGATAAACATACTTATACACATTTTTTTGTAAATATATACATATTATACATAGAAAACACCCAAAACATTAAAAACAGACATGTTCATGCACACAAATGTTTGTACTGCCCGGGGATCGAACCCGGAACCCTTGGTGTTGCAGTCGACGTCTCAACCGCTACAACAAAAATAGGTATTTATTATCAATTAATTATTAATACCGGGGGTAGGAACTACAGTATAACTGTAACTTTATTTCAAAGCGTACTAAGACAAAACCAACGAACACTTATATCGCATGATGTTTGCTTGATCACACTAAGGCCTGTATTCTAGAACGAAACTCAACGTTGACCATTACTTCAATTGGGTTAGAAAGGGATGCCGCTATTTTCCATATATGGTGCTGTCCTTTTCTAACTCTATTAAAGTAGAAATCAACGCTTGAGTCTCGTTTCAGAATACGGGCCTAATATTGGTAAGGCAAAAGTTTGTATGTGTATGTTTGTTACGTAGTATACGTAGCGTTTAAACTGCTAAATGAATGTGGTTAAAACTTCACAACAATATAGCTAACATATCAAAATAACTTCCATAGGAACCGAATATTCGCGGATGAATACGCGTCACGTTGCTAGTATTTATTTGTAAAACATTAGTACAGGACTCCAATTCCGCTAATCTAAAATACGCTAATAGGATTGTTATTGGGCCTCAATAGAAAACTTTTGCACGCAATCTTTGTGTTTTGTGGTAGAATTTTAATTGGTACCGACATTAGACAAAATCCTCAAAACTGCTAATGCTTTTAAGGTGAATTTTTAAAGCCACCAGGCTCAGAAGCTGGCAGACGCGCTCAGGTTTTCCCAAGGGTCGGGTTGGTCTTGATTCTTAGGGTAGGTACCAATCTAAAGGACATTCATCATTATCGGCATATTTCGTCTCACTGCAGGTCTTCCGGCTTCCCGCTCAGCTTAACCATAGGGAGAGATACTTTTATAGGCATTATGTAGATTTAATTATTATTATTTATTTATTTTGTCAGTTGTCATTTGCTTTATCGCGTTTTTTTTAATGTATTTATTTTTTAATGCATATTCGTTATAATTTGTTTTTTATTTCGTCAATATTGTCTCCTGATTTTTTTAATGTTTATAATATATGTACATATAAATTAATGTAAAGACGGGTAAATGTATTCGTATATGTCACTTCACCAGGTCCCACCAGAACATCAGCGCTGCAGCGGTCTTGTAGCTCGCTGTAGCACATGCTGAGGATGGGTCCTATTAACCACCACCACCATAATATTACATGTTATTGTTCTGTGTTCGTTCATTTGTAACTTCTCTATTTGTACTTTTGTATCTTATTGTGTACTAGCTTTTGCGTGCGACTTCGTCCGCGTGGAATAGTTACTTTGGCCTAACCCGCTTCTTCGTTTACATAGGTGAGTTAAAACTGCGATATCTCATAAGATAATCATTTAAATTGAATGATGTTTTGTTTGAAAGGGCAATTTTGTTTAAAATGAAATACTTGTGATAAATAAAGTATTTATTTGGATAAGGATTGATATCATATTTATGAAAATAGCATCGCAAAATGATGCACTATTTTTGAAAAATTTTTTAGCAATAAATATGTTATAGGGAGCTAACCTTAAAAGATAGACATATGCTGTCGCAGACTTTTTTGTAGACCTTTAAAAGGAGAACAATACTCTCATACATGACTTTTGTGTAACTTTAACCGTTTACGCAGCGTACGCAGCGGAAGCTCCAAGTATGAAAAAATACCCCCGATTTTGAAACATTTTTCATTACTGCTCCGCTTCTATTACTCGTAGCGTGATGATATATAGCCTATAGCCTTCCTCGATAAATAAGCTATCTAACACTGAAAGAATTTTTCAAATCGGACCAGTAGTTCCTAAGATTAGCGCGTTCAAACAAACAAACAAACTCTTCAGCTTCATAATATTAGTATAGATGTGGTTAATAAATGTTTTTCTTTCTTTCTTTCATTCTGTTATAATTACTATTTCAATCATTAAGATCAAAGTTGTGCTGGTATACCAAATTTATAGTTTCATTTAAAAGTGTCGTAATAATAACTAAGTTAAGAAAGAAAGAAAGAAAATACATTTTTTACAAGTTAGTAGAATTGAGGACCTGATTACATAAGTTGTTACCATATTTACACACAACATTAGGTATTCGTATGACTCACGTGGGTTCCGAACCAATTTCAAGTTGACATTGAAGCGGTTATTGCTTTTTTTGCACGTTGTACAGCTTTTTTGTCCACCCACGGCGGCATCTAATATACATGACTCGATAGTGATGCGATTAGTCGCAGGTTATTTTTGATCACATAATTATTGTTTTATGCAACAACTAAGCAAGAAAGTAACACGGCCCGTTTGATGGTTAGCAGCGATTATTGCATGAAGTTTTTACCTTAAAAACATGGAAATCAGACAAGTTTATACTTTATAAATGTTAAGAATTCACAAGTCAACAGCTGCACTATGTCCATCTTTGAAATCACTGACATAGCAGGCGCCAGATTTTCAGGCAGCAATAATAGGAAATAAATTATTTGCGAGCCTTAGGTCCGGCATAACTTTGAAGTGCTTACGGATAATTATTGAGGTTTGGTTAAAAATACAAATTAAAAACATCTGGAAAGTCGCAACCGTGTGGCGATATGTACTATTTAAGTTTTTACCACTAGGTACTAGCGTTTTGTCTATTGGCTCGCTAACATGTATCGATAAACAAGTACGCCATAATATTTCGATGGGGGGAGGGGGATTATGATTACCTTCTGTTATTCTTTTAACACTGCATCTGTCATGGTCAGGCGTATCACTAACTAATGATATAAATACAGATCTACCGTGTCTTATAAAATTTTGCAATAATTAGTAAATACTTAAAAAAAAAGGATTTTCTTGTTGGCAACATCTATCATTAGGGATGCTCCCGTTTAAGGTATTCATTTAAAAGGGGATAATCCCGAATCTGGTATCTACAACTAATTTTAAATCAGGGAATCATCCAAGCACTTTGCATTACTGAATTAATCCACCTGAAATTGTATGCACATATAAGTCAGTCTCCGTCGATTTCACAAATACCCAAAAAGTAATCGTCCGCATACGACGTCCATAATATGATTAACAAATCTTGAAAATTAATGTTTTTGCACAATTTAAGTTAAAATCGCAACTAATATGGAGTGGCTGAGTACAACTGCATAAGTTTTAGTCTAAGTGAGAAGATTCAGCGGTTTCCATTATATTTTCCCATACAAGAGCGAAGGTACAGACAAAGTATTGATCTTATTTAAGCAAAAATGTAGTTGTATATTCTAATTTGCACTAATAAAAAGATGGGAAGCTACAAACACAGTTAAGAGGCTGTACAATAAAAATGTAAATTGCAGTTATCGAGTATTTTATCTGAATTTTAAAGATTATTCTCAATATAAACAAAAAAAACAGTAGAAAGCTAAATTAAGGATAAACCAGTAGGTACATTCTAAGCACTACTGTGATTTTACACTTATACCCTATAATATATCATCATCATCAGCTCATTATAATATCCCAACCGAGGGGCACGAGCCAACCCGTATCGGGCCTTAGTCGTCCACGCGGATCTAGTGCGGATTGTTCAACTTCACAACCTTTAATCTCTTCGAAGGCGCGCGCAGGTTTCCTCACGATGTTTTCCTTCACCGTTACCATTAGTGCGTCGGATAGACGAACATATAATTTTGAAAATTCGAAAATATATTGGTACGCAACGGGATATGAACCTGTACCCTCCAGATCGGAAAGCAACATACCACAGTCCGCACAATTTGCCATACTCGCGTAATTAACACCACATTTTAAAAGCTATTAAAGCTGTCGAATAAATCACAACCAATTTCCCAAATCGACCATTGGCCGAAGGTCGATTGGCTGACACCATTCCGTCCCCATGAGCGACGGCCTCTTCCAACTCGCCATATTGTCGGAGGTCAGCCCCATAACAACTCTAGGGTTGTCACCTAAAAAAAATATGTTTGTTATGTAATGAATGTTTACTGGAGAAATCTTAGGTAAGGTATCTTATTATCAACATAGTCTTTACAAACTTAGGGTCAATTTAGGTAAGTAACAATGGATAATTTTTGAAAATGAAGTCTTGAAAAATACTACTTAATCTCTAATATTTTCTAGCGGATATAATAAAATAAAAAAATAGATTCGTTTATCCATTTTTCATTGCATATTTTTTTTAATGTTCGCTTATTTGTAGATTTAAGATTTTCAAGAGTACTTCATGCGTACTTTAAGGCGAGATCTTCACTAACCATAAAAGATATGTTTTTCTAAAAGATCTTTTGTGCATAAATAATTAAAATTTGTATTAAAACGTGTCTAATATGGCAACCCTATCCAAAGTCCGAATAAGGCAAGACAACTAAAGGGCCACGAACGTCTGCTGAAGCATATTCTGCATATTAATTGATGTCTAATACTGCCTTATATAGTATTGTGTTTAATTTCAAAATCAACTCATGAGGTGAATATTAAAATTTTTATCTCATGATTCCAGTGCTGGCGGTTTCACGCTAAAGATTGTAGGTTCAGAGTCCAGCAGTGGACAGTTGACTTAATAGTGATATGATGAAATCTATTCATACGAAGTTGTTGTGAATCGATCAATAAATTTGCCAGCCTTAATCGTTCCACTGCGGGGCACATGCCTTCCTACATAGCTTGGCTGTGGGATGATAAAATTAATACTTGTAATATAAATAATAATGGCGTTAGAGGTGGTGGTGACAATTGGTTTCTAATTACCCACCACAAAGCGTACTAGATGTTTAATAAATTAAATTTAAATCTGGAACACCAGGGGGGTTACCGCCACCTCTCAAAACAGCGTTACAATCACAGATTTCCTAATACAGGAGATAGGGCAAGCCGCGTTTTTAAGTGCGACAAATGTAAGCTCAACGAGCATACACTGGCTGCCAGTTTACGCTCTGTGAGACGAGTCAAGACGCACGAATATTAGAAGAAATTACAGTTTTATCCCAAAATGCCATCCTGTGCAATTGTGACATGCCATCATCACAAGGAATCAGTAAATTTACCAAGAAATATAATAACTTTTCACAGGTAAGAACCAAAAAGATATTGCGACACTGGGACTGCCTATAAACTTGGCGGCTTGTCCAGTCTAATTGTATATTCGGATGTCTGTGGTTACAATAATAGTACTTCGTCTTTTCTGGTACAAAAATGCTGAGGTATCATTATAACAATACAGTTTTAAGAGATTGCGGTAACCCCCCAGGTGTCACAAACATTTCAGTTATGCACGTTGTATAATAAAAACAATTAAAAACGTAGGTACTATGCCTCATACGCAACCTTTAGATCGCTATCCGCGCGGACGGTGCACAAAAACCCAAGGATTTTCGTACATTTACAAAAGGCACCGCGTGGGAACACACCGTCGCGAATAATTGTTTATTGTTTCGTTTTGTTTAAACAATCGAATAGTTGCGAAGTAGACCTGTGTGACCCTAAAGATGGTTCTCGAAGGGTTGGCCAACTGCGACTCGTTTGAAATTATAACGCTTCAAGATAAACCTATTTATTTAATTATGGTTTCTCATAATTAGTAAATTGCAATAGTTTGTTAAATGTTAGTGAGTCAGGTGACGGAAGATCAAAATACAAATGTCATCACTCTTAATCATAAACTTTCCTGACTCGTACACATTGAGTACAAAACAATTTTCGGAAAAAGCGCGGTAAATTTCAAAACTATGTATTTTCGTCGAGATGTCAGTTCCTATTGTACTGATATCTCCAACCCGACTTCCAAGCGTGGAGATTTTGGCAAAATCCTTAACTCTCGGTGAAGAGTCCCTTAGTCCAGAAGTGAACTGTTGCTAAATCTTGAAAAAACGTATCCGATGACTGACTATTTCAATAGTTATTCAGCTATCATCATAAGCCTTGGACCGAAACACAATCTGCTCATAACTATGATGTGTCGGAAGGCCTATATCCTGCAATGAGACGTTATAAGCTAATGATCACGATGACTTATAGTACAAGCTCCTTAATCAAATTGGGGCTAGATGGCGCTACGTGAATGCCGGAGGATATTTATTTATAACGACTGGTTTTGGTGCGAATCGTGATGGCGGGTTAGCACTGGCTGTCACCCGACACTGCGTACGCGCACGAGCCATTACAAAGTGTAGGGTGTCCACATTTAAAATAAGTTTTTTTTTAAAACATCAGCATAATAGTAGACAGCCCACTCAGATATGTGTGTATACTGTCGCCTTTAAAAATAAAAAAATATTTCCCTCGATTTCTCTGGTCTCCATCATCAGATCCTAACTTTCTTAACCAGGACCACCTCTGAAATATCATCTTTCAAACAAAAAAATCAACAAAATCATAAACGACGAAGATATCAGCAAACTAACATAAAAAAGCACATACAAAGTCGAGTTGAATTGATACATTTATTTATGTGATTTTTATGTATGTTTTACCATGCAAATTGGAATTGTTTCTGAATACATTTTACTTAAACATTTACCTATTTTATGAATTTATTCGTATGGCATTTTATCAGCACCAAGCCGCTTCCAATAACATGCAAGTTATCTCTTATAACTACAGGCGAATATAAAGTCTATAATAAGATCTTCACTGAGCGTCAGCATCAGGAGAGAGCAATCTCAGAGAGTATCCAGTGAATCTCCGGTTAGGGAAGTCTTAATTATAGCGTCAATTGAGCCACCTCATGGTCACCCTAGTCTAGCAATCTTCGCAGATATTGAATATCGCGCCAGGCCCTTTGTTGAACGCTTCATAATTAACAGCCGACTGCATTTTGCCAGGAATGGACGCGATGGTAAGTATATAGCGTAACGATATGCCTAACAAGCAATATGGGCAATTTGCCACCAGTTATTTAGTGTTCTAACTCAGTAAGGCGGCACTAATTAAGTGTAGACTTTAAAAAATTAAAATCCTAAGCATACACTCAGCGAATTTTACCCCTAACTAGGGAACTAAATTGGTGATGTTTTTTTTTTTTTTTTTTGTTGTTCCTTATAATTTGTTTCTTTTATGAGTAATGTAATAGTTATTATTATATTGTTATTACTAATAATGTTAATTTTGTACCCACAAAATTAACTACATGAATTTTTTTGCTTCATTTCTTCCAAAATGGCTAGAAAAATAATTCGGCTGCCTGAGAAACCTATCTCGTTGTACGATCGTGTGACGTTTCCATAGTCACTGTTTACGATTATTATCATGCGTAATCTTAGTACTTGTATAAATTACGTGTTGTTTGAAAACGCTTTATACATACTAACAATGCCTATACTCGTAATATAACTGTTTGGGGATTTATTTCCCATTCAGAAAATTTAACAGCTCTAAGTATTGATCTGGGGCACGGCAGTGCCCCGCCAAGTCGAGCGCGAAGCAAACACTGCCGTACCATCCTTTACAGGATCCATTTCGCCGCATTTTCAGGCCCCGATTTGAGAACCTTTGGATAATACCAGACCGCTGAAATTTTCGTCATCTAGTGAGATATAATAATTTTACTTTAAATCCAAAATTTTAAGTCTGTAGGTCATTTAGTTCCGACGTTCAGCGAAAGCAAAGTATCGCATTTTCGACAGACACTCACTCACTCACTCACGCACTCACTCACTCATGATCATCAAAATAGAACTAGTACTTCCCATCAACTCATAAAGCTGAAATTCAGTACAGAGTTAGGGTTTAATGGCTACATAAAGGGAAAACTATGAAAACTTCGAAAATCGAAGATCTGGAGTACCTGGTGACCCTGCTTAGATAACAAAATCATAAATAGAACGAGTACTTCCCATTAACTCACAGAGCTGAAATTTGGTACAGAGTCAGGGTTTCATGATTACATAAAGGGAAAACTATAATAACTTGGATAATCGAAGATCTGGAGTACCTGGTGACCCTGCTTAGATAAAAAGAGCCCAGCCAAACTATAAGAGTTGACATACCACCTTTAAACAATATATTTAACATGGTGGGCCGCTTCATCCGATGTCAATAATCGGGGGGCACGGTAGTGCCCCCGCCAAGTCGAGCGCGCTAGACCAATACAAACAGACATGTTGGTGCACACAAATATTTGTAGGTACTCCCGGGATCGAACCCGGAACCCTTGGTGTAGTAGCCGACGTTTCAACCATTACACCCAATGGGTCGTCTAATATTCCTTTCAAGTTTCTACAAAAGAAGTAAAATCCCACCAAAAACATTCTGTAAAAAATCTAGCCAAGTCTCGATGGAGCTGCTTGATTATCTCTAAAAAGTAATGAAATCAAGACAAAGACGTGCCAAGTCTAAGGTTCCTTACTGCAATTAATTAATTATTATGGTTAATGTTGTGTGACTTGGCCGTTGAACATTCTTTATACGTTAGTGGCTTTATCAAGCCTACAATCGATGGGCTATTGAATCACCGTTTTCCAAGTGGCAAATTTGTACCGTCAATGGGTAGCGGTTCTGGCGACAGATTGGTGCAATGGTGTCATGAAGCACCTAGTTTTGTATCCTTGTGTACTCTTCAACGGCCAAGTCACACAACATCAACCATAATAA
Source organism: Leucinodes orbonalis (assembly GCA_019425675.1). Classification (NCBI taxonomy): domain Eukaryota; kingdom Metazoa; phylum Arthropoda; class Insecta; order Lepidoptera; family Crambidae; genus Leucinodes; species Leucinodes orbonalis. The sequence goes on along the minus strand of PQWD01014003.1, from coordinate 5,279 downwards.
TTAATTAATTGCAGTAAGGAACCTTAGACTTGGCACGTCTTTGTCTTGATTTCATTACTTTTTAGAGATAATCAAGCAGCTCCATCGAGACTTGGCTAGATTTTTTACAGAATGTTTTGGTGGGATTCCTATACGGCACTAATAATTTCGTACTTATAAAGTACAGTCCCATTCGGGAGATGTAAGGAGTCTTAAGAAACCAAAAACACACATATAGGTAATTAAAAAACAATTTGTGGGCTTTTTTTAATCTTATCAAAAATCCCAGCTTTTAATAAAACACAATCCATATCCCTTTTGACATATTGTACACTACATTAGTTTATGTATGTCATTTAAAATATTCAAATAAAACATACTGGATCGTCGTAGGTAGAGCGTCGGTGGCTCAATGGTGTGGACTGTTCCCTCAGCCCTCAGGTTCAAATCCCGACACGTACCAATGTGTTTTAGAACTTTCGAAATTATATGTACGTTATCCGACGCCCTTACGGTGAAGGAAAACATCGTGAGGAAACCTCCGAACGCCTGCAAAGAGATTTAAAGGTTGTGCGTGAAGGCGTCTAATCCGCACTGGGCAGGCCCGGACGACTAAGGCCTAAACACCCTATACGGATAGGCTCGTGTCCCTCGGTGGGGTCATTTAATGAGCTGATAATGATGATACTGGTTCATACAGTTCTAGGAAACAAAATGCGTGCAACCAAAATGCGTGCAGCCAGCATTTAGTGCAACAAATATATATTTAAATAGTTACTTCTTCAACCACTCAGAGTCTAGATTTTAATTAAGCAAAACCTATTGTTCTTATCCTATGGCTCAGTCATAGGCGATAAATTACATGCCACGTCCAGTGTACCTGATGGGTGTGCCTCGACCGGGCATCGAACCATAAATCATTCGGATTGATGGACTGCCCGCCATTGACACTTCGGATAAGGAAGTCTTGCGTTAATTATTTTTAGACGTTCTGGGAAACTTATTTGATTATTAAAGAATTGAAGTGCCAGACTATTGATACTTATCGCTAGTCTAGATCGGGATATTATTATACGGATTAGACGTTGAAATGGTACCTGCATAGAAACAAGATATTATTTACATAGTCATGTTGTACTTTCAAAATTTATTGTATAAATTTATCGTATTTCAAGCATTGTTACTTTTGTGATAAGAAAGTCTTGCGTTAATTATTTTTAGACGTTCTGGGAAACTTATTAGAATATAGAAGAACTGAGGTGCCAGACTACCAATAATTATTGCTAGTCTAGATCAGGGATTATTATCTTTATTATACCGATTAGACGTCGAAATGGTACCTGCATAGAAACAAGATATTTTTACATAGTTATGTTATACTTTCAAAATTTATTGTATAAATTTATCGTATTTCAAGCATTGTTACTTTTGTGATAAGATTTCAAGAACATTATTTCTATAATATTATCTTTTTTGTACCTTAAGTAGAAATATTTATTGTTAATTATATTTGTAAAACTAATAATTCATTCAGAAAAAGTGTCCTCAAAATTGCAGCGCCCTTACTACAGGGTCTAAAATGTTTTGGTCCACCAAACCACTGTACCTATTTATAGAGCAATAAACAATTAAGTACATTGAAAAAATAGACACTTAACTTTTTTATATATTATTGTTTATTTGGTGCTAATATTTTTAATAATAACTAACTATTCCCCGCGGTATAAGATATTCTCCCGCAGAAAAACTTGACCTAAAATCGCGTAGTTAACGCGTGCAGCTCACGCGATGCGCGGAAGAAGATTATTTAATATTCTCAAACAAAAAGTATTTGTTAAAATAAAAGCAGCCTGTGTTTACCTTATGACATCAGCTACCTGCAAAAAAAAGACTTATACAAATCGGTCCAGCCGTTTTGATAGATTATCCGGAACAAGTGGACAGACAGAAATTTTTCAATAAATATGTTTTAGTGTACCTTACACAATTCACTAGCTATTCCCCGCGGTATTTCCTGCGCTGCGGGATTTGAACCTGCACCCTCCAGATCGGAAATCAACAGTCCACACCAATGAGCCATCAACGCTCAATCACCAGGTATAACTTATATTCAATTGTGATGAAGTTATTAGTAAATTCAACAATCGACAACTTTCATAACACGCGAGTGAAGCTACCGGCGTTAACCAGTCTCATAAACCAGGCCAACTGACTTGACCGTGTTCTAATCTAATAGGCTATTACGTAACATTGTGTGAAATATATTTAATTGGATCGTAATTGAAGTATGTGCTGTTATTGTCAGGTAGTTTTACAAGTTACCAAAGTGGCGATAATGCTTGATGAATTGGATTTCAATTAGTCCAGCGGTGGACATATCTGTTATTATGAGTAGGATGCTCAAGGAATATGTGTATTCTTATTTGTTGTTGCATTTAAATAAACTTAGGGTTAATGAACCTGCTATGGAGAGGACCATGTTAGGTCTAAAAATTGAGCCATAGGCGCTCGCCACTTGCCGGGTGAAGCTGTCTGCATAGTTATCGGCGGCCAACAATAATAGTGAGAGATATATTTAGTGTATTCATGCGCGGTAAGATCCGAAATGTGAAATATTCGGTTATTCGGCGAAACCACTATTTGGCGCATCTCTTATACATACATACATTCGTATTCTAAGCATGCATACATTCATTTCATTTATTCATTCGTACCAAACATACAATCATTCATTATACCAAACCGACACACATTTGACACAATCAATTCCTATCCTACCAAACCAACACACATTCATTCATTAATTCGAAAAACTGAGAGCTGTAATCAAAAGTCACCTAAACGACAAAGCAAATAAATTATTTGGAACTCATTGTAACAAATACGCGTAAAACACTTTTTTTTAAACATTTGACAAATTATTGAAATCATAAATTCTAATAATATGCAAACTCATGAAATCGCCATTGCAAAAAAAGCATGCGTCACACCAAATTTGAATTTAGAACGTTCCATATAAGTTATATGACATAACAATTACGTCACACACCATAATACCTCCAGTGTTCTTCACATCTGGATCCCACGTTCCGTTGCGCATTGTTCGATATTAGGGTTTTTGCAACCCGATTGGACTTGCGATGAGAACGAAAGTGATTAACTGATGAGCGCGTGAAATGGAACGTGTGTTCGTTTTATGAAATTAATTAACGCTTTTAAGGTACCTAAGGTAAATCACAGTTATAATCATCAGCTCATTAAACGTCCCCACCGAGGGGCACGAGCATACCCATATAGTGTGTATAGGCCTTAGTTGTCCACGCGGACCCAGTGCGGATTAGTCGACTTCACGCCCAACCTTTGAATTTCTCGAATTTTAGCTCGGGACGTATCCTCAGACCCCTGAAAGTCGGGACGTCCTGCGTATATCAACACTACATAGGATGCCTTCCGGCTCGATGAATCGACGAATCGTGAAGATCGCTAATGCAGGCTGGATAATGAAATCTGAGGAACACCAACTCCAGTAGGCAACTGCGACAGGTTGAAGATACGCTCTCAATAGCGATAAATATGTGCCGCTAAAATTTGAGTTTGTGTTTGCCTTCGTTACGTGAAGAATCTTTGTATCGTTTAGTTACCAACCTATTTCCATAATCATCTGCGATCAGATAGCCTAGTGTGACAGTTTACACGCGTTACATCACACCCAGTTGTAAGGGGGTAATTAAGGACGCATTGTTACACTTCGCAATTAAACCTGAACCGAATGGTGTTGCCACTATGTAGAACTTATAAGTAAATTAAATTTCTTTAACCTATTGCAATTCACAGCTGGACATATTGTCTGACTGCCGGACTGGCTTCACGGGACAATTGGCGAGCGCAGAAGGCTCTCAGCCCTATCGACCTTCATCATTAGCCTATTAAACGTCCCCACCGAGAGGCACGAGTCTACCCGTAAAGGGTTTAGTCGTCCACGCGGACCCAGTGCGGATTGACCGACTTCACCACAACCTTGAATCTCTTCGCAGGCGTGCGCCGGTTTCCTCACGATGTTTTCCTTCACCGTAAGAGCGTCGGATAACGTACATATGATTTTGCAAACTCGAAAACACATTGGTACGTAGTGGGATTTGGACCTGCACCCTGCAGAAAGGAAGGAGCAGTCCACACGATTGAGCCACTGGCGCTCATGGACTTGTCTCTCCCATTTTGCGCCAATCATCCCAGTCCTCAACTTTCATCATAGAGCCTCTACCAGCGACGTTCCCGCAAGTCGTCGGTCCATTTTGCCGGATATTCGTATTTTCATTCATCTCATTATTTTAAGTAATAGATTGATGGCTGCCAGTGTAAAAGTTCTTAGCTTTTCTTACCTAACTGGCAATGTAGCAATGAAATGAACTTATTCAAAATGATACGCAACCATTATAAACGTTCTTCCTTTAAAATTTTGTTGGTGTCGTGTGGTGGCAGATTAAATACCACCAGTCTCCTCCCACGGGATTTTTTTTTTTTTCGGAATGACTTATTGCTGTTGGCCGCAGGTGGCCTTCACAGCTTCACCGGACAATTGGCGAGCGCAGATGGCTCTCAGCCCAAAAATTTATGCAACGGGCCTAAGGTGTCCCAGAGTGGGACGCGAACCTCGGCTTAGGGCGTTGCTGGGGGAGGGCTAGGTAACCTAGTATACGTTTGGGGAGAAAAACGACCGGGCACGTGCCGGTATCGTGAATAGGACTGGTCGAACCTACAGGGATTCGCGGCGAAGGCCCCGCCGGCGGGGACGGAATCTCGGTCTTGATGTGTTTCGTGTGTTCTGAAGCAATTGAGATGCTTTACGCTTTTTGTCTGTCGCAATGGCAACAGTGATCGGATCATAAACCTCCCACGGGAGCCATACCAATAAATGATGTTTTTTAAACTATTGAGTAGTATAAGTAAAAAAATATATTTTCAAACCAGTGAATGGGACTGCGATCCTATTTAGTTGCGGTCCGCGTAGACGCAAGCTAGACCTTGTTTACGAACTGTCCTTACTAAGTAAAAAACTTGTTCTGTAATCTTACAAAGTTTCCATGATATTGTCATAAAACAAGTTTCTGATGCAGCGATCTTACCTGAAACAAATATAAAAAATAATTTAAAAATATGGTTAATTTTTGGGAACTAAATTTCTAATAAACAATATAAGTCGAAAGCGTCGGTGGCTCAATGGTATGGACTGTCGCCTTCCTACCTGAGGTTCCTACCTGGGGCTGAGGTTCAAATCCCGTTATAATACGCTACCCGACGCT